>JAUKWE010119110.1:0-38412 GCA_032356425.1 Cumathamnion decipiens | reverse complement strand
GTCCATCCGCCGCTGGGCGTCGCGCGCCGCGCCGGCGACGTCGAGCTGGTCGTGTGGGCGCCGCGCTACCAGCCCGCGGCCGGCGCGGCGGTCGGCTGCGCCGCCGACCCGGTGCGCACGGTCAACGACAACTCGCTCGTCGTCGCGCTCGGCTATCGCGGCCGCACGATCCTGTTCGCCGGTGACGTCGAGGCCGAAGGCGAGGCCGAGCTGGTCGCCGCCGGCCTGGGCCACGCCGACGTCGTCAAGGTGCCGCACCACGGCAGCCCGACCTCGTCGAGCGTCCGGTTCATCGCCGCGACCCACCCCGGCCTGGCGGTCATCTCGTGCGGCCGCGGCAACTCGTTCGGGTTTCCGTCGCCCGACGTGGTCGGCCGCTGGCGCGCCGCCGGTGCGGACGTCGCCCGCACCGATGCCGAGGGCGCGATCACCGTGACCATCGACGCCGGTGGCGCGCTCTCGATCGATCGCCTGGTGCCGTGACCGCGACAACGCCGGGTCCGCGGGAGCTGCGACGGCCGGGGCACCACATGCCATCGCGCGGACCGGGGCGCGAGTGCTAGCCTGGCGGCGATATGGTCACGGTCGGCCGACGACGCCATCGCTACACGTACGCACAGTACGTCGCGCTCGAGCGAGAGAGCCCGACGAAGCACGAGTTCTTCGACGGCGAGATCTACGCGATGGCGGGCCGCTCCGAGGATCATTCCGCCCTCGCCGTGAACGTGCTTTCCGCGTTGCTGGGCGCCGTCGGCGATCGCCCGTGCCGCGTGCACACCTCCGACCTGCGCATCTACCGCAACGCCTCGATCACGTAAGGCGACAGAACGTGCCCATCAGCGCATCGTCCACTTGCGATCCTCGTCCTTCCCCCAGCCCGTCAGCGCAACCATCAGGGGCGGAAGCCGCGCGTGCTGCCGGACGCGCTGGCACACCTCGACGGGCAACCTGCACGCGATGCCCCCTCTCCTCGAGCCACGCCGCGAGCGTGTCGCCGCCGTGAGGTCGCCGCGCGTGCATAGCGCGCCGGTCCTGACGTCAGCCCTGGCGCTCGCCATCGCGGCGGTGGCGTGCGCACCGGCACCGCCGCGATTTCCCGCCAGGCCGCCCGGCTGCGCGCTCGAGACATTCCAGATTCTGCCACAGCGTCCGTACATCGAGCTCGAGACCTTCAACCTGCCCTCGCCGGAAACTCTCGACGCGGTGCTCGACAGGGTCCATGAGCCTGCATGCCAGGACGGAGCCGATGCGATCTACGCCCCCAAGGCGGGGAAGGTGTACTCGTATGCGATCGCCCTGAAATGGCAGGATGCGCCGCCGCCACCGGCGCCGCCACCGGCACGGTAGTCGACGTCGCCGGGGCCTCCGATTACACCGGGAGAGAACCCCACCGGGGGAGAACCCACCGGGGAGAACCCCACCGTCATGGATCACCAGCAACCTCGGTCGGGGCTCCCAGGGCTCCCCGCCCGATCCCTACAACTCCGAGGCAATGCATACCGTGGCCATCGTCGAACACGACGTGACCGCACATGCCCGCAGCGCGGCCAGGGCGACGGATCAACCGTCCGGTCTAGCGCTTCGTTTGACAAAACAGACGGCAATATTATCATGTGCCTTGATGAAGAGGACGGCAACTGCCGAGCTCGCCTCCTGGCTCTCGCGCCGCGGGCGCAAGCCGCTCGTCATCCGTGGCGCCCGTCAGGTAGGGAAGTCCTATCTGATCCGAGACTTCGCGAAGCCCCGCGACCTCGATCTCGTCGAGCTGAACTTCGAGCGTGATCCGAAGGCGGCCAAGCTGTTCGCGGACGGAGATGCCGTGCGCTTGCTGCGCGGCATCGAGGCCTTCACCGGAAAGCAGCTCGTATATGGTCGTTCGCTCCTGTTCCTCGACGAGATCCAGGCCGCACCGGGCGTCCTCGCGAAGCTGCGCTGGTTCCACGAAGAGACCCCGAAGCTCGCCGTGGTTGCCGCGGGGTCCCTCCTCGACTTCGCGCTGGCCGAACCCGCGTTCAGCATGCCGGTGGGGCGGATCACGTACCTCCACCTCGAGCCGATGTCGTTCACGGAGTTTCTGCGCGGCCTCGGTGACGATGAACTCGCGGCGCTGCTCGAGGAGATCGACCCGCGGCGTGGGCTCGCCGAGCCGCTCCACGCGCGGATCTTCGAACGCTTCCGCGAGTACGTGCTGGTCGGTGGCATGCCCGAGGCCGTGGACACCTATCGCCAGGATCGATCGCTGCTTGATTGTGCGCGCGTCCACCAGGACCTGCTCGCGACGTTCCGCGACGACTTCGCGAAGTATGCGGGCGCCGTGCATCGCGATCGGCTGATCAAGGTGCTCGATGCGGTGCCGCGGATGATCGGGCAAAAACTTGTCTACAGCCGCGTCGACCGCGAAGAACGCGCCGCCGCGCTACGCTAGGCCGTAGACCTGTTGTGTCGCGCGCGTGTGTGCCATCGCGTGGCGGCAGCGCACGCGACCGGTGTCCCGCTGGGAGCCGAGGTCGACGATCGCCGGTACAAGCTGGTGCTGCTCGATATAGGTCTCGTGTCAGCGAGCCTGGGCATCTCGCTGGCGGACCTCGACCGGGCCGAGGATCTCGTGATGACCAACGAGGGTGCGCTCGCGGAGCAGGTGGTCGGGCAGGCGCTGCGCATCGCCGATCCCCCGTTCCAGGAGCCAAAGCTCCACTACTGGGCACGCGATACGCCAGGCGCGGAAGCCGAGGTCGACTACGTCATCCAGCAAGGTCCTCACATCGTTCCGATCGAGGTGAAAGCTGGCGCGACGGGAGCGCTGCGATCCCTGCACATCTTGATGGCCGCACGTGCGTGGAAGCGTGCCGTGCGCTTCAACGCGGATCGTCCGTCTGTGACTCAGGTATCGATATCGACGAATGCCGGTGATCGCGCCACCTACGAGCTGGTCTCGTTGCCGCTGTATCTTGCAGCAAACGTCGGCCGGATTCTCCGGGGACAGCCCTGACGAGGGAGAACCCGACCGGGAGAGAACCCGACCGGGAGAGAACCCGACCGGGGGAGAACCCGACCGGGGGAGAACCCGACCGGGGTTAATTTGTGCGGGCATTGGGAGGGGAGAACTCGGGGATAACCCCACAGAGTCGAGCAAGCTGGCACGGTTGTCACCGTCATTGATCACCAGTAACCTCGGTCGGGCTTCCCCGGCTCGCGTGGCCCTACTGGACGTTGACCTGGAGCGCCGCCGCGGTGGTCGGATCGGCGGCGGTCTGGCAGTTGTTGGACTCGGAGTATTCCGACTGTACACCTGTCGTATCGAGGCAGACGCCGACGTAGTACGTCCCTGGGGTGACGGATGCGGGTACCGTGACCGATACGGTGCTGCGCGTAATGGCATTGCTTGCCACCGCCCCTAGCGACCCCGTTGCCAGCAGGGTGTCCGACGTCGAGACGATATTGTTCGAGGACAGGAAGACCTTGTAGCTTGAGGCCGCCATCGCGCCGTCGCCCTGGTTCTCGATGGTGAACGCGAAGCTACCGGCTACGCCCCGGGTGAGTGATCCGGGACCGGAGGCGCCGATCGGAACGAGGTCGCTCACGGCCGTACCCAGGATCTTCGCCACCCAAACTCCCCAGTTTGGCGCAGTGATGCCCGAGCGGGGATAGGACGCCGCGGTCCAGCCTGCCGTACCATCGTAGGGATCGATCGACACACCCGACAGATCGGCCCAACTGACGATCGCAAGGTGGCAGAGGCCGGCGACGCACGTCTTCCCCGAGTCTACGGGGCAACTCGCGTCCGTCGTGCAGGCCGGGCCGTCGGGCTCGACGTACTCGGCTTCGCCGCTCTTCACGGCGGTGCTCGGACTGATGTCCGGGTCGCCCTGCCGGTAGACGCTTGCCCGGACCGAGGCGAACGACGTCGTATTGGACCGGTTGAAGACAATGATCGCGTCACCGGCCGCGTTCAGGCCGACGCCGGGCCAGCCATGCTGGAAGTAGGTCGTGTCCCCGACCGTGCCGCAGCCGAAGATGCGGTCGACCTCGAGCGATGCCGTGCCGCTACCGGCGATGCCCGAGGTGTCGATCCGGCTGAACCGCATCCCGGGCTGGAGGCCGCCGTTCGAAGACCCGCAGTCGATGCGATCGTTGTTGGTGAACACCAGCTTGCCTGCCCGCCACTCGGCGCTGATCGGCGAGGACCCGGTCGCCGTCGTCCACAGCTTCTGCGTCGTCGTCCCGTTGGGGCTCTGGAGCATGGGGCTGGGTGGCATGTTGAACGCCTGCATGGTCACCGTGGTACGGGTGAAGCTGCGGTTGCTCGCCGTCGCGTTGGAGACGGCCCAGATGTTGACCCGCGTCGCATCCCACGGCTGGACGAGGTAGCCGGTACTCGTCGTCCCGTGGTGCGTCGCCGGGTAGACGATGCCATGAGCCACCGTCCCGTCCGGGTTGAGCCAACCCGAGAACGACCACTTGCGTACCGACGACGCGCCGAGACCCGCGGCCATGTCGCTGATGTTGCGGGTCAGCACGTGCAAGTACTGGAAGGTCGGCGAGGTCGTGGCCACGTCTGCCACGTCGAAGCTGAAGTAGATGTTCGACGAGTCCGAACCCAGGCTCCCATAGTCGAGATCGAGGACCTTGCCGGCGGGAATCGTGGTCACGTTGATGCCCCACGCGTACATGTTGAAACCGGCCTCGGGGACGGCGGACTTCGACACGGCCATGAGGACCTTCCCCCTGGTGTCGAGCGTCAGGGGAGACGACATATCGTGGTAGAGGCAGGCGATGACAAACCGCTGCGTATCGTCGTGGTACAGCGAGCGACAGTCATTGATGAAGAAGTTGCTCGTCGGGAGCCCAAGCGCGGCGAGGGGGAAGAACTCGGATGCCGACGTGGGCCCCGAGAGCAGCCGCCCTGCCTTCGTGTACCAGGCAATGCCTGCGCGCGTGGTGACGAGGACCCGCGTCTTGCTGACCGCGAGGTCGGGATCGGCCGAGACGCCGGACACGGCAACGTGATCGCCCGAGGCGGGCCAGGAGGCGACCGATCCCGGCGTGGGCGAGTTGAGTCTGGGAAGCGATGGCTCGGCATTTGTCCCTCGCACAGGGAGGAACTCCAGCCGCCCGAACACGGGCCCGACCCCGGCCGGCCCCTCCTCGCCCGCGGAGGACGAGACTCCATCCACTGATGGTGGCCGGGTCGGCTCCACCACGGCAGGGACGATGGGGTGTGCGTGCTCCCCGGGCGCGGTAGGCGTGACGTCGCCCGTGCTGGAACAGGCGACCATTGCGGCAAAGGCGCAAACGATCACGACCGCGTGACCATCAGTCCGTATCCTGGACATCCCGTGACGAGCGAGATCCCGATAGGTCACATAGCGCGTGCTTCGAGCCTGCGCATCGAGTCCATGAACGCTGGTAGGTTTGAGATTGCGCACGATGTGGGTGTGGGTGACCTGTTCTGAGTTTGTTGTCATCTGCCCTGCTCGGGCATTGGGCGACGGCGCGGCAGAATCACGACAACAAATCCGCGCCGCCCGGTAGATAAGGTCCACCGTGGGATGCACGCGGAATGTCCGCCCTTCACGCATTCGGGTGATGGCTCGTCGAGCTGAGGGATCCCGCAATGTTACGAAGGTTCAGATGGATACGGCTTGGCCTCCGCGCTCACGGCGCTCACCGATCCGGCCGGCTGGGCACCCGACTCCGTCGGCGCCGCGATGCCCTTCCATCGGGGCCGCAGCCGGACGCGACGGGCGCGGGATCTGCGCCATCGGCGCCGCGGTCACTCCCGGCTGCTATCGACCGGACGCCCCGACGCGTCGTGTACTTCCACGCGACTCGCCGAGAAACCCAAGACGAGCTTGCTCGCATCGACTCCCACGCGGATCTTGAGCTGCGGCCGATCGCTCTCGCGCAGCCCCTCCAGGCTGATGGCAGCGCACCCCTGGCGGAACGCTGCAGCAATGGACTCGCGCTCGCCCAGTCCACCGTAGAATCCGATCGCGAAGTTGCGTGCGGCATCGTCGATAATCGCCCCTCCCATCCCCACGACGCAATCGACATGCGTACGCAGCGCTTCGGCCTGCACATCGCTGTAGCACGCGTTCAGGACCACCAGCTTGACCGAGGCGCCCGCCGCGCCGAAGGTCTCGTCAAGCGCCTGAGCGGTGACCACCTGCGCTCGTCCATCGGGCCCCTGAAAGATCAGGCCGGCTCCCCCACCAACCGGGCTCAGGCCACCGTGGCCGCTGAAGTGCACCACGGTCGGCTTGAGCTTGCGCAACTCGCGGAGCAGATCGAGCGGCTGGGCAGCCCACCGGGTCTCCAGCTCGAAGCAATCCCGATAGCCGCTGCGCTCAAGCTCCCCCTGGATCGCGCGCGCTTCCTCGCCGAGCGCGAGCTGATTCGTTCCGGTGGGATTGGCCGCGAGAAACAGGATGGTGTGCTTCTTCATCGTCGGCCTCGACGAAGAGGACGCTTGCGGTAGCTGCAATTCGAGCTGACCGTTCTCGCGGTCAGGGCCCCCGAACTGTGGGGCACGGCGCTTGGCCGGAGGCCAGTCGAGAAACCAGATGCCCCCGGCCCAGTCACCAGCAACGATGCCAGCGGTGCCCGCGGCTACGGCCAGATAGGGAGCATGGCCGCGGTGCGTGAACAAGCAAGCATAGGTAGCGAGGTCCCAGATCTTCAACGTCTGGTCATCCGACGCCGAGACCATGTGCCGGCCGTCCGGCGTCACTGCGCACGCGGTCACCTGGCTCGCGTGGCCTTTCAGGGTGGCGCGGCTGCGCCCCGTCTCCAGATCCCACACCTTCAGCGCGTTGTCCTTCGACGCCGAGACCACGCGCCGGCCGTCCGGCGTCACTGCGCATACGCCCACCCAGTCGGCGTAACCTGCCCGGGTGGCAAGTGCACGCCCGCTCTCCAGGTCCCATACCCTCATCGTCTTGTCGCCCGACGCCGAGACCACGCGCCGGCCGTCCGGCGTCACCACGCACGCGGTTACCCAGTCGGCGTGGCCTTCCAGGGTAGCGAGCGCGCGCCCGCTCTCCAGGTCCCACACCCTCAGCGTCTGGTCATCCGACGCCGAGACCACGCGCCGGCCGTCCGAGGTCACCGCGCATGCAGTCACCCCGTAGGTGTGGCCTTCCAGGGTAGCGAGCGCGCGCCCGCTTTCCAGGTCCCACACCTTCAGCGTCTTGTCCCGCGACGCCGAGACCACGCGCCGGCCGTCCGGCGTCACCGCGCACGCGGTCACCCCGCCGACGTGGCCTTCCAGGGTGATGAGCGCGCGCACGCTCTCCAGGTCCCATACCTTCAGCGTCTTGTCCCACGTCGCCGAGAACACGCGCCGGCCATCCAGCGCGATCGCGCGGATCGGTCGCTTTTCGCTCACCAGACGCTTGGCGTTTACCAGCGGCAAGTTGCGAGCTTCTTGAAGTAGATCAATCGCTCGCTCTACTGTGGTCCGGTCTCGCACCTCCGCTGGGACCATCGAGGACCGCGCTGGGAACCAGGCGCTCGCACCAGCCGCCAGGGACACCGCACCGGCTGGCCAGCCCACCGCCGGAGGCAGCGAATGCTGTACGGTCGCGCCTAGCACGATAACCGCCGTGGCGACGCAACCTCCGGTCAGCACGCGTTGCAAGGTCGAGCGTGGGCTGTCTACCCGAACCATGAGGTCGAAGTCGAAGATCGCCAGCGCTTCACGAGACCCGAAGTCGCTGCGGACCGTGACGAGCGGGCGATGAACGCCAGGTGCGATCCCGACATGCGCGCAGATCGGGATCACAAACCGCACGTACGGTGGCCGCCATGCCATCGGACCGGCTTTGCCAACCTCGAAGCTCGCGAGCTCCACACGGACGACCAGCGGCTCGTTGTACGCAGGTCCCCGCCGTAGCGGAATGGGATGCGCCTCGCGTGCAGGGTTTCCGGAGGTATCAAGCGCTTTGCGAGCCTCATGATGGACCCAGTCCCGTGCCTCCGGAGCGAAGACATAGACATGAAGCGACGATTGCCGGCGGGGCTGGACCCACGATGGGCGGTAGGCCGTCGCCCAATGTTGAGCAGCCTGCAACGGGTCAATTTGCAGCGAGTCAGGATGCGGTTTGGCCCGCTTATGCCGCTTATCGCGCTTTAACGAGGCCCCTACTCGCACGGGGGTCCCCACGGGAACCGGCTGCGTCCGCAGAAACGCGCGGGCGAACGCCGCCGCCGAGGCACACGCGAACTTCGTCCAGGCGTCTGCGCGCGGAAGGCCAACAATATCGCTGATCCCTCGAATCGCCAGCATCGGGCATCGCTCTCGTGCAGCGCGATACACCCCGCCCGACTCCAACTCGATGGCAAGCAGGTTACGCGCCGTCGTGATCCAGGGGAACAGCACCGTCGGGTCTTTCACCAGCCGATCGATCGCCGCGATGGCCCCGGACACGTACGTAGGTGAACGCCGAGACGAGCCCTCACCGTGATGGTGCTCCAGCTTGGTCCGGAGCTCACGCTGCCATTCCGGCGGTCCGTAGACCTGTCCTTCCTCCATCCACACCACGGTCGGCTGCGATGGCAGCCCGGCCGTCCAGTCGCCCAGCTCGTCTTCGCGGCGTGCGAGTGCGACCACGGCCGCGTCGATGGCCTGGTTGATGGGCTCACCTGTCGCCGTGTACGTCACCTCATGACCGGTCTTGACCGGCTCCACCGTGTAGTCGTGGATCCGGGTCCCGAGCACCACATCGCCCAGCGTGATGTCGTCCGATGGTAGTCCACTGGCGATCCCGACCACCAGCACCAGCTTGGGCGCGAGGTCATCGATGAGGTCCAGGGCGGCATGCTGCGCCTCCCCCATCCCCTGCTCCACTTGGCGCAAGATCGCCACGGTGTACCGCTCGCCGGTAGCGACCTCGGCGTGGCGCAGGATGTACTGGCGGTGGACGCCGTTGTGCACCCCGGCGCCGGCCTGTTGTGGGAACGCATCGAGCACGGCGCGAAACTCGTCGTCGCGAATCGTCAGGATCCCGATGTCGACGTTGTGCACAAGCAACGAGCGGCCAGTGCTCGACGTGCGGTACGCCTGCGGCGGGACGCCAACAGCCCCCGTGTCGTGTGTTTCTTCGTGACTCACCGGGAACCCAAGACGAGCTTGCTCGCATCGACTCCGTCACGGACCCTGAGCCGGGGCCGATCGCTGTCGCGTAGCCCCTCCAGGCTGATGGCAGCGCAGCCCTGGCGGAATGCCGCCGCAATGGACTCCCGCTCGCCCAGCCCGCCGTAGAACCCGATCGCGAAGTTGCGGGATGCGTCGTCGACGATCGACCCGCTCATCCCCACGACGCAATCGACATGCGCACGCAGCGCTTCGGCCTGCACGTCGCTGTAGCAGGCGCTCAGGACCACCAGCTTGACCGAGGATCCAGCCGCGCCGAAGGTCTCGTGAAGCGCCTGGGCAGTGACCACTTGAGCTCGTCGATCGGGACCCTGGAAGAACAGGACAGCGCCCCCGCCAACCGGGCTCGGGCCACCGTGACCGCTGAAGTGCACCACGGTCGGCTTGAGCTTTCGCAGCTCGCGAAGCAGATCGAGCGGTTGGGCAGCCCACCGGGTCTCCAGCTCGAAGCAATCCCGGTAACCGCTGCGCTCGAGCTCGACCTGGATCGCGCGCGCTTCTTCGCCCAGCCCGAGCTGGCTGGTTCCGGTGGGATTGGCGGCGAGAAACAGGATCGTGTGCTTCTTCATGATCGGTCTCGACGGCGAAGTCTCTTGTGCCGGGTGCGAGTCGTGCGGATGGCTCTCATGATCGCCGACACCGAGCTGCGTGGTGCGGCGATCGGACGAAGGCCAGTCGAGAAACCAGAGCCCCCCCGCGGAGTCACCAGCAACGACGCCAGTCGTGCTCGCGGCCACGGCCAGACAGGGGGGATCGCCGCGGTGTGTGAACAAGCAAGCATAGGTCTCGAGGTCCCAGACCTTCAGGGTCTTGTTCACTGACGCCGAGACCACCCGCTGGCCGTCCGGCGTCACCGCACAAGCGGTCACCTCGTGAGCGTGGCCTTTCAGGGTGGCGAGCGCGCGCCCGCTCTCCAGATCCCAGACCTTCAGCGTCTCGTCCCACGATGATGAGACCACGCGCCGGCCGTCCGGCGTCACCACGCACGCGCTCACCCAGCCCGTGTGGCCTGCCAGCGTGTAGAGCGTGCGCCCGCTCTCCAGGTCCCACACCTTCAGCGTCTGGTCAGCCGACGCCGAGACCACGCGCCGGCCGTCCGGCGTTACCACGCAAGCACTAACATCACCCGAATGACCGACGAGGTCTCGAACCAGCGCCGGACTCTCGCGTGTTGTTGTGTGCCGCACGCGCAGGAACGCGGTGTCGACGGGAACCCGGAGCTGGCTATGGAGATCGTGCTCGCTCCATCCCGATCGGCGCAGTCGATTCCACAGAACCGCCGCGGTCGCCTCCGGGGCGACGCGCAGCCAGTGAGATTCGCGAACGAGCGCCCGCTCCAGGTCGCTGAATCGATGACCGATGGTGGCATTGCCGCCTGCCCGGCTGCGCTCGGCGACGCGTGTGACGTCGGCCTCTACCTCGTGCGCGCCGAACTCGCGACACTTCACCTCCAGGAAGCTCATGTCGCCGGCGATCCGCCAGGCGTCGGCCCAATCGCTGACCTCCGCGCGATGGATCAACGCGTGACGCAAGGCGTACCGTCGAGCAACCGCTTGAGGTGGAGTCGGCCACGTCGCGAGCCGCTGGGCCAACGCGCTGTGGTAGCCGCGGAGCGCAGCTTTTCCGATCGCCTGCGCGATATGCGCGCGGATCGAGTCGTGGTGCAGCCGGTACTCGCGCTGTCCATCCGGCCGCTGGGTCTCGACCAGAATCTCCTTGGCCCCACGCAAGAACGCCCGTCGCGGCGCGTCCGCGGTCCAGCCGGCCACGACACCGAGTTCATCGAGCGTGAGCGCCTCGCGCGCCGCGCACAGGATCCCCAGTCCCTCCACCAACACAGCGTCGTGCGCGATGCGATCCCACGTCCGCTCGATCAGCGCCCCGAGGCCGCGCGGGATGTCCCGGGCGCGACGCAGGTGCGCGGGCGTCGCCGCGACATGCCGCCGCAGCTGAACCGCGTGTTGCACGTTGCCACCCGCACGCTCCACCGCCTCCTCGACGAACCGCGCATCCAGCCCAAGCGGCCCAGCAGCGCCTTCCCAGAACCTGCGCACCGTCGCATCGTTATCGGCCGCGCTGTCCGAGGCATCGAGATCGAGTTGGACCAAGTCCCCGTCGCGCGCTTCGAGGCTCGAGACGTACGGGTGGCGCGGCCGGCTCGCGCACAGAAAGCGCACCCCACGGGGTAGCGCATGCGGCAGGAACGCCGCGAGCGGATCGCCAGGCAGCGCTCCCGCCGGCGGGTCGTACTCGTCGAGGCCGTCGATCAGCACGACCAGGCGTTCGCTGCGCGGCCCCAGCTCCCGCTCCGATACCCGCGACAGCGCCCTGGCAAGCCGCGCCGCCGGATGCAGTCGAGTACCGGGGTCCGGCTCGCGTGCCCCCGGGAAGCACTCGTCGATCTGCGCCACCAGCGAGCCCACCAATTGCGCCGGATCATCCCAGTCGTACGCGCCCCGGCGAATGAAGTGATGCGGCACCACGGCGCCGGCCGCCTCGCGCCGCGCCAGCCACGCCGACAAGATGGCGCTCTTGCCCATCCCAGGGCCACCGGTGATCACCACCCAGCGATCCGCGCCGTCGGCGACCAGCAACCCATCGAGCCGGGCCAGCAACGCTTCGCGCCCGACGAACTTCTCGTGCCGTTGCCGCTCGTTGCTATAGTCGAACCGCTCCCCGGACATCCGCGCCTCGCGGGATCATAGCCTGCCCCGCAGCGCAGAAGGAGCCCAGGCATGCCGCACGCGCTCGCCCCGCAAGTCGGGCACGTGCTTCGAGCTTCGATACTACTTCGCGCTCCCCGAGCGCAGCACCAGTTCGATCCCGCGCAGCAGGTCGCCGCGAGCTTCCTCCGGTCGTCCGGCGATCACATCGCTGAGGTCCTGCACGTCGGCGCCGATGTCCTCGTCGATCCCGAACATCAGCGCGGCGAGCTTGATCGCGAAGCCCTTGTGCGCGAGTGCCACCAGGGTCTCCCAGCTCGGCGACCGCTGGCCGCACTCGAGGGCGCTGATGTACTTCTGCGAGCGGCCAACGCGAGCTGCGACCTCCTCCTGTGTGAGGTTGCGAGCGGTGCGGAGCTCTTGTAGCCGCGCCCCCAGGCGACGCCGAACCCCACGATCGACCTTCAACATCGACGGCGAGCGTAGGTGTCCACGCGCGGTGGCCGTAACACACGGAAAGCTCTTAATCCGGCATTTGTACCGCCCAGGAGTGGTGCAGCGCACCGCCAGAGGAGCAACGAGCACTGGAAGCGCCCGTTGATTCCTACTCAGAGCTTGTCACGTCGCACCACCGGGCCTGCCGCTGCCTCGTCGTACGCCACACAGCCGGTAACGGGCATCGGGTCGTCGGTCGAGTTGCAGAACCCTGCGATCGTGGTGAAGTTACGGCCTCGAGTTCTTGCAGGTGTTCAGCGCGTTGTTGCGCGCGGTGATCTGCTCCTCGTGGCCGGGCTTGGCCGCTTCGTATTTGTCACGGAGTTGACGCGCGAGGTTCTTGATCTCCGGCGTCTCGTCCTCGTTGCGCACCTTGTCGAGCGCGGCCGCGAACACGTTCATCACGGCGCGCCGGTAGGCGACGCACTGGTCGAGGTTGTAGATCGCGTCCTCGACGAGCTTCTTGCGCGCCTCGAGATCCTTCTCCGCTTGCTCGACGCGCTTTCCAGCCTCGTAAAGGTCCTTCTCGACCTGCTCGATGTCCTTGGCGATCCTGGCCTTTTCGTCGTCGGTGCTCGCACGCGACTTGTCGGACTCGAGCCTGGACTTCTTGTCCTTGAGCTCCTCGACGGTCTTCTTCTCCTTCTCGACCGCGTCCTTGACCTGCCGCGTGATCCCCTCGCTGCCACACGTGACGGGCCCCCGACTGCCATCGCACCACTCGTGGACGTGGCTGCCTTCCGATGTGCAATTGCTGCGGAGATCGCCATACGGGATGCTCTCGCATCCCTTGCCTGCGTTGGCGGCGTTGACGGCGTCCTGGAAGTCAGAAAGCTTGTCTGCAAACGTCACCGACACGCCCAGCGCGAAGGTGGCCACGATGATCATCGTCCCTTGGCCTTTGCTCATACGGTCCCCTCTTGTCGATTGCTTGGTTGCCGCGAAGCGGCGGTCTGACGGCCGGTCACGCACCGTCCCGTAGATACGTCTGCCAGTGGCGCTCGATCGCGGCGTGCGCCGCTTCTCCGAGCGACCCACCCGGGTCGGTCGCGGCGAAGGCGCTCAGGACCGCGGCGATCGCAGCGCCCTGCGCCGGGACGAGCGCGCCGGTGAGCGCCTCGAACCGCGGCAGCTTGATCCCGGCCTTCTTCTCGGGGCCGGGCTTCGTGAGGAGGAGCATCAGCGTGTCCGCCGCGGGCGACCACACGCCCTGTTCGATGAGCGAGCGCAGGTACACGGGAAGCACGGCGACGAGGTGGCGCGTCCCGAGGAAGCCGAGCGCGTCGGAGCGCATCACGAGGTATGCGAGATCCAGCGCCTCCCAGGTCTTGCCCTCGATCTGTTTCATGTAGGGCTCGGCATCGAGGTACGTCGCCCCCCAGTCGAGGAATGCGCCCTTGGACTGGATCGGCGTCGCAGGGAAGGCCGCACGGAGCTGATCGAGGAGCTTGGGCTGGTCTGGTTGCATGGCTCTGGGTACCTGCTCACGTTCCTCGAGTGAGGGCCGTTACACGAAATGGACCAGATACGCGTCCGCTGGCCGGCCCATGTGGCCGCGGGACGGTGATCGCGTGGTCATCGCAACCGTTCCTTTCCCCTGCGCCTTCCCTCCCATCACCCGGGGCTACCACGCTCGATGTGCCCCCGCAAATGTCGGCAGCGGGGCCGGTGGCGTGAGCCTCGGCCATCGCCTGACATCGATGGGATCGGGCCAGGGCCGGAACGTTTCGTTACAGTGGACGTCCGCAGCGCACGGAACCTCGGTGGGTTACGCTGGCACGGCCCGTGGAAAGACCTGAAAGGTGAGCTCTGTGGCGCGCATCCTGATCGTGGACGACGATCGATCGATCCGGCGAACGCTCGAGAAGTTCCTCGGCAGCGAGGGCTACGAGGTCACGACCGCGCAGGGCGCCCCGGGCGCGGTGGCGGCGGCCGACGGCGCCGACCTGATGCTCCTGGATCTGGGCCTGCCCGGCGGCAGCGGCTTCGACGTCCTGACCGCGCTCGCCGATCGGCCGCGCCCGCCGACGATCGTGGTGGTGACCGCGCGCGATGACATGCAGTCGACGGTCAAGGCGATCCAGCTCGGCGCCTACGAGTACCTGGTGAAGCCCGTCGACATCGATCGGCTCGGGCTCGTGATCAAGCGCGCGCTCGACAGCCGCGACACCCGCGACCAGCTCGCGGCGTTCGTGACGCGCAGCGCGGAGACGCGGCTGGTCGGCGACATCCTCGGCAAGAGCGCCGCGATCCGCGACGTGTGGAAGCAGATCGGCGCGGTGTCGACGACGCGCGCCCCGGTGCTCATCGCGGGCGAGTCGGGCACCGGCAAGGAGCTGGTCGCCCGGGCGATCCATTGCTCGTCGGCCGATCGCGAGCGGCCGTTCGTCGCGGTCAACTGCACCGCGCTCGCGCCCGGCGTGCTCGAGAGCGAGCTGTTCGGCCACGTCAAGGGCGCGTTCACCGGCGCGATCGCCGATCGCCCGGGCCGGTTCGAGCTCGCCGGCAAGGGCACGATCTTCCTCGACGAGATCGGCGAGATCCCGCTCGATCTGCAGGCCAAGCTGTTGCGCGTGGTGCAGGAGCGGACGTTCGAGCGCGTCGGCGAGGCCCGGCCGATGCAGCTCGAGGCGCGCATCATCGCCGCGACCCACCGCGATCTGCCCGGGATGGTCGCCAAGGGCACGTTCCGCGAGGATCTGTTCTATCGCCTGCGGGTCGTCGAGATCACGCTGCCGCCGTTGCGCGAGCGGCCCGGCGACATCCCGATCCTGGTCGAGGGCCTGCTCGCGAAGATCAACCGCGACCTCGACAAGGACGTCCGCTATGTCACCCCGGCGGCGCTCGCGCGGCTCGGAGCGCACGCCTGGCCGGGCAACGTGCGCGAGCTCGAGAACATGCTGACGCGCGCGGTCGTGCTCGCCAAGGCCGACGTGATCGACGAGACGCTGCTGCCGATCGGCGCCGCCGCGCCGCCCGGCGACCCCGCGGCCCACAGCGCGGAGGCCGACGCCGAGGGCGCGCTGCCGACGCTGCGCGAGATCGAGCGCGGCCACATCGTGCGGGTGCTCGCGCACACCGAGTGGAACAAGCGCCGGACCTGCGCGATCCTCGACATCAGCCGGCCGACGCTCGACCGCAAGATCGAGGAGTACGGCCTGCGCCGCGAGGACCAGGCGTCATGAACCTCGGCTTCATCCCGCTCGCGATCGCCACGGTCGGCGCGTCGTATGCCGCGCTGGTGCTGCGCGGCTGGCGCCGGCGCGACAACCTGATCTTCGGCTTGCTCGCGCTGACCGACGCCGGGATGACGGCGTGGCGCGGCGTCAACGTGCTGACCGGCGGTTCGATCGTCGCCCCCGGCGTGATGGTGCCGTGCACGATCGGCACGATCGTGCTGGCGCTGATCACGCTCGAGTTCATCTCGGCGTTCCCGCGGCGGCGGCCGATGTCGTGGCGGTGGCGCGGCGCGATGCTCGCGTGGGGCGCCGTGGCGATCGCGGTCGCCGCCGTCACCATGGCGCCGTCGGGCACGACCGCCTCGAACCCCCTGATCATCGAGCTCGTGTTCTTCCTGCCCGCGACGCTCCTGGTCTTCGCGCTCGGCAGGCGCGCGTTCGCGCAGACCCACCAGCGCGACGCACGGATCGTGATCGCCATGCTGTGGTTCCGCTGGGGCTGCGGCTTCGTCGCCTACTTCCTGGGGCCGCTCCTCGGGGTGTTCGAGGCGGCGGTGTGGGCCGAGACCACGTTCGCCACGATGGTGAGCTTCACCGTGATCGGCACCGCGGTGCTGCGCAGCGAGCTGTTCTCGATCCGATCGTCGGCCGCCGAGGTCGTCACGGTCGCGACCATCGCGCTGCTCGTCATGATCGGCGGCGGCGGCGCGGTGAGCGCCGCGCTGGCCTACGTCGCGCCGGGCCGGCTGCAAGAGCTCGCGCTGTTCGGCGCCGCGCTCGTGCCGCTCGCGCTCGCCGCGCTCGGCTATGCGATGTACCCGCGGGTCGAGCGCCGCGTGCTGGCCGGGCTCGACGAGCGCCGCGCGCGCCGGCTCGGCGTCCAGGGCGATCCGCTGCCCGCCGATGCCATCGAGGCGATCGCCGAGGCCAGCCGCCGGATCGCCGAGATCGGCGACGGCGCGGCCGTGTGCTGGGTCGCGAGCACCGAGCTGCACCCGGTGATCGCCGCCCTGCTCGCGACCGGCGAGCCGCTGCGCCGGGACGAGCTGCCCGAGCTGCCGGCGAGCTTCATCGTCCCCGCGCTCGGCGCCGATCGCCTCCTGGTCGGCGCGTTCTACCTCGACGCGGGCCTCGTCGATCGCGACACCTACGTCGTCGCGCGCGATCTGGCGGCGCACGTCGCCCTCGCCGTCCAGCGCGCCCAGGCGGTGTCCGAGCTGCACGACGCGCGCCGGCTCGCCGCGCTCGGCCAGTTCGCCGCCGCGATCGCGCACGACATCCGCACGCCGCTGACCAGCATCTCGATGAACGTCCAGATCCTGCGCCGCAAGCTGCAGCTGTCCGACGACGATCGCGAGCACCTCGACATCGCGCTCGAGGAGCTCGCCCGGCTCGATCGCTCGGTCGCCGAGATCCTCGACTTCGCCAAGCCGGTGAAGCTGCTGTCCGAGCCGATCGACATCACGGAGCTGTTCGAGACCACGAAGAAGAACCTCTCGCCGGTCCTGTCGGAGCGCGGCGTCGCGGTCCTCGTCGAGCCGCCCGGCTCGCCCGACGCGCTCACCGTGCACGGCGATCCGCAGCGGCTGCGCCAGGTGCTGACCAACCTCGTCGACAACGCCGCCAACGCCTCGCGGCCCGGCGCCGAGGTCACGCTGCGCGCGAGCGCGACCAGCGATCGCCACGTCGCGATCGAGGTCGAGGATCACGGCCGCGGCATCGGCGACGACGACCTGCCGCGGATCTTCGAGCCGTTCTTCACGACCCGCCCCGACGGCACGGGCCTCGGCCTGGCGATCGTCCACAAGGTGATCCGGGCCCACGGCGGCGAGATCAAGGTCCGCTCGACGGCCGGCGGCGGCGCGACGTTCACGATCACGCTGCCCGCGCCGGCGTGACGCGGCCCCGCTGCAGATCCACCGCAACAAGTAACGGCATGCGCGGGCGCGGGCCCCGATCTCGGCTAGGCTCGGGCCCTAACCCGAGGTGGCCCATGGAATCGATCGACCCCAAACGCCTGCACGGCTACTGCACCTGTCGCGCGGTGCGCTATCACATGACCTCTGCCCCGCTCTTCGTGCACTGCTGTCATTGTCGCTGGTGCCAGCGCGAGTCCGGCACGGCCTTCGCGCTCAACGCCATGATCGAGGCCGATCGCGTCGTTCACGAAGGTGACGTCGAGATCGTGAACACGCCCACGAACAGCGGCGGGGGGCAGAAGATCAGTCGCTGCACGGTGTGCCGCATCGCGCTGTGGAGTACCTACAGCGGCGCAGGCGACGTGATGCGCTTCATCCGCGTCGGGAGCCTGCACGAACCCGACCTCCTGCCGCCCGACATCCACATCTACACGATGTCCAAGCAGCCGTGGGTGATCCTGCCGGCCGGCACCCCCGCCGTCCCCGAGTACTACGCGCGCGATACGTACTGGCCGAAGGCGAGCCTCGAACGCCGCCAGGTGATGCTCGCCCAGAAGCCTGCGCCGCGATAGCCGGCGATGATCGGCGGGCCCTGGCCCGGACCGGCGATGCGAGCTAGCGCTGGCGCGGCTCGGCGGTCGGCGCGCCGTTCTTGCCGAGCGTCGCCACCAGCCCCTCGCGGATGGTATCGCGCACGCCCTCGAGCTGGGCGTCGCGCGCCGGCATGTCTTGCACCTTGTCGTTGACCTTGTCGGACAAGACGAGCGCGAGCAGGGCCTCGAACACGCTGCCCTGGCCGCCCTGCGCGCCGCCCGCGCCGGAGATCATCACCTTGGGAACGACGTCGATCTTCGCGCGCTCGACCGCCTCGGAGAACCGCTCCATCACGTGGCGCGTGAGCAGGAGCTGCGGGCCCCCGGACGCGCGCACTTGCTCCTCGATCGCGAGCGCCTGCGCGATGCCGACCCGCGCGGCCTTCTCGGCCTCGGCCTCGGCGATCGCCTTGATGCGCTGGGCCTCGCCGCCGGCCAGCAGCTTGGTCTTGTCGGCCTCGGCCTCGGCGATCGTCCGGATCTGCGCGGCCTGCTGGACCGAGCGCTGGTAGTCCGCCTTGCCGGCGTTCGACTGGATCGCGATCGAGATGTCGGACTCGGTGAGCGCTTGCTGGGCGCGCGCCTTGGCCTCGGCCTCGCGTAGCTCGCGCTCCTTGCCCGCGGCCTTCTCCTGCCGGCCGTAGGTCTCGACCTGCTCCTCGGCGATCTGCCGGGCGCGCAGCTGCGTCAAGATCTGCTCGATCGCCTTGTCGCCGGCCCGGCTCGACGGCGTGCCGATCAGCACCTCCTTGAGCTCGAGGTGATAGCCGGCGAACTTGGTCTTCATCTGGTCCGACGACAGATCTTGGATCGCCGAGCGGTCCTGGATCAGCTGGATCAGCGTCCGGGTCTGGCCGACGTTCTTGAAGTACGCCGAGACCATCGGATCGAGCGTCTGCTCGACCAGCTTCTTGACGTCGCCGAACTGCTGGATGACCAGCGGCGCCTTCTTGTAGTCGATGTGGACGACGACCGACAGCGGCAGGTTCGGCTCGAACGCGTCCTTCGTGATCATCGAGATCTCCGACAGGTTCTCGTCGAGCTGGTGCGCGCCGACCTCGCTGGAGATCCACTTGAGGATGAAGTTCGTCGTCGGGACCATGAGCACGCGGCCGGCGTACGTGTTGAACGCGTACTTGCCGGGCAGCAGCGGCTCGCTCCACACGCCGCGTTGACCGTTGCGCACGAGCTCGCCGTGACGATACCCCTCGCCGGACAGATCGCTGCCGACCGTACCGGTGTACGAGACCACGACGCCGACGGTGCCGACCTCGACGACGGTCTTGGGGATCGTCTCGACCGTCGCGAACAGCCGGTTGATGAAGTACGTGCCCTCGACGAGCACCTCGAGCTGGCGCCCGCGCTTGCCGCCCGCGGAGAGGAACTGCTCCGAATCTTGAAAGCTGTTGTGGTGCAGCGCCGCGTCGCCGTCGCCCACGGTGGGCGCGATGATCTCGCCGTGGCCCAGCGATGGGCCATCGTGCACCGTGACGACGCCGACGCTGTCGGAGGTGATCACGACGGGTACGAAGCCCTGGCGCTCGACGAGCAACGCCGCCATCTTGTGAAACAGCGCCTGCTCGTCGGCGTCGAGCGGCAGGTAGTGCAGGTCGCCCTCGGTCAGGACGACGAACTGCGCGAGGTTCAGCGCGTACGTACCCTCGCGCAGCACGCGGCGCTGCGGCCCGCGCTGGCCGTTGCGCAAGAACTCGGCGACGTCGGTGAAGTCCTTCGCGACCGCGTTGGACGCCAGCGCCTGCGTCGGCGGCAGCGTCTTGCCGTCGCGCGCGAACACGTAGCCGATCTTGCCCTGCGGGATCGTCACCAGCGGCATCACGTGGACACGATACTGGAACGGGAACAGCATGTGCCAGCCGCCGCGCAAAACGTCGGGCTGGAACCCGGCCTCGCCCGCGAGCGCGATGAACCCCTGCTTGACCGAGCCGCGCGTGCTCCACAGCTTCTCGACGATGCCGATCCGGTTGTTGGGAATGTAGCGCAGCATGTTCGACCGCCGGA
Organism: Cumathamnion decipiens; assembly: GCA_032356425.1. Classification (NCBI taxonomy): domain Eukaryota; phylum Rhodophyta; class Florideophyceae; order Ceramiales; family Delesseriaceae; genus Cumathamnion; species Cumathamnion decipiens. Next base: position 18,390 of record JAUKWE010119110.1, on the reverse strand, counting down.
GCAGCAGCATCCCGACGAGCACGCTGGCGATGATGATGAATGCCTGGCCATGGCCGGCGACGAAACGTTCTAGATCTTCCACGGTACTCCTCTCGAAGGCACTGCCTTCACCCGAACCGACCCACTCAATATGAGCATTCGCCTACGCCGTGCAAGATCCGCGGATTCACACGCGTTGTGTGGAACGCAACGTGAAGGGGGGAGACGTCGATCACAGATCCCGAACCACGCCGCCTTTGCACCGGAACATCGGTCACGTCAGGGAAGGATCATGGGAGCGCGTGCATCCGGAACGCCTCCCATAGCAGCTGGTTCGAATCGACGGCGTGCGGGAAGTCGTGGCCCTCGCCTTCGAGCGAGTAGAGCTGGACCTGCGCGCCGTGGTGGCAGTGCTCGAACGTCGACAGCGCGACGCTCGGCGCCGGCCGCGTCACCGTCGCGATCGGGACGCAGCCATCGTTGCCGGCCCAGCCCTGCATCGCGCTGGGCACGCTGTACGTCCAGTACGGGCTGCCGTTGCCGTCGTACGGGTTCGTCAGGTCGGCCGTGCCGTGGAACGCGATCACCGACTGATCGTCGCGCACGCAGTGCTCGGGGAACCGCACGCCGGCGACCGGCGCGACCGCGGCGATCGCCGCGAGATCGCAGCCGAGCTGCGAGGTCATGCGTGCCCCGCCGGAGATCCCGGTCACGTAGATCCGGTGGTGATCGATGCCGGCCACCCCGCTGATCACGCGGATGGCCTCCGCGATGAACGCGACGTCGTCCGGACCCTCGGGCTCGGGGTCGCCGCCGACCAGCGGTTCCCCGGGCAGGTGCCACTGAAACCCGCCAGCGTACGGGATCCCGGCCTGCGCATACGCGACGACGAAGCCTTCGCGATCGGCCACCTCGTCCATGTGCGATGCAGCTTGCTGGCCCGCCGCGACCCCACCGGACCCGTGGAGTTCGAACACCAGCGGCGCCACGCCGAGGTTGCCGGGCACGTGGAGGATCACGACGCGCGGCAGGCCCCGGCGACGAACGTCAGCGTCTCGTCGAGCGGCTGGGTGTGCAGGTTATCGCCACACGCCGTCAGGGCGAACCACCATGCCAGGCGCATTGCCTCATTGTCGTCGATTCATCGCCCGGCGGAAAGCGCGCCTCGAGCTACCGGACGCGAGGCCAGCGGGAGAGGCCGGCTACGGGCAATGGGGAGACCAGGCGGGCAGCGTGCCGAGGTGGATGTGCGCCGCGGCACGATGGCGCGCCGCCCGGTTCCGTCCCTCGCAAATCGTTCCCCGGGCGGGTGATCCGGCGGCGGCCCGTGTAGGCTCGCGCCGTGGCCGGTCCCACGGTGATCGAGCTGGCGCGGGCGGCGGTTCGCCGCCTTGCCGATGCGCCTCCCGCTGCGAAGGACGCGCTCGCCGCGCTCGCGCAGATCGAGCAGGTCGGGCTGGGGCCGCCGTACACGGTGGCGATCGCCGGCGACCCCGCGGCACGCACCACGCTGCTCAACGGCCTCGCCGGTGAGCCCCTGTTCGATCCGACGCGCCACGAGCCCGCGCGGGTCGTGATGACGCTGCGGCGCGGCTCGATCACGGCGATGCGGGCGCACCGGCGCGACGGTTCGGTGGAACAGCGCACGCTCGGAGCCATGCCCGCGGCCGGCGACCCGGCGGTCGATGACGCCGCGCTCCAGGACGCCGCGCTCGAGGACGCGGTGCCCGAGGACACCACGATCGTCTATGCGGGGACCGCCGCGGAGCCCGAACCGACGCTGGTGGTCCGCCGCCCGCCGTGGTGGGCCGTGTGGCGCTGGCTCTTGCTGTGGTTGCGTGCGTGGTGGGCTCGTCCGAGCCGGGCGCCCGTGGCGCCCCCGGTCGAGCCGCCTGCGTCCGGGATGCCGGTCCCGGTACGACGAACGACCGTCCGGGCGCCGGCGCGATCGAAGCGCGCGGTCGATCCGCGGCGGCAGCTCGCCGACACGCTCCGCGCCTGCTTCGCGGACGATGGCCTCGATCGCCTGGTCGTCGAGGTCGGCGGTGGCCCGCTGCCCGAGAAGGTGATCGTCCTCGAGCTCCCGTCGCGCGCGAACGCGATGGCGCTCGACGGGGTGGGGGTCGACGCGTGCCTCGTGCCGTGTGGCGAGCACGGCTTCGCGATGACCGCGCAGCTCGAGGCGATGCTGACGATCGTGCCGCACCTGTTCGCGGTCGGGGCCACCGCGCTGCCGGCGGGCTACGAGGCGCGCGTGCGGCGGCTCGGCGGCTTCGCAGCGGTGGCGCCCGAGCTCACCCGGATCGCGACCATCGAGCGGGCGCTCGGCGTGGGCCGGCGCGCGGTCGCCGTGCTGACCTCGGGTTGCGCGGCCATCGACCGCATGATCGCCGGCACCGAGGCCGGGTTCCGCGCGAGGATCGAGCGCCTCGAAGCGCTCGCGATCCCGAGCGCCGACGACTACACCGCCGCGGCGCTCGCGCGCGTCCGGCAGCCCGTCGTCGAGCACACCCACCGGATGATCCGCGGGGCGCTCGATCAGCTCGACCGCACCATCGCGCAGGCCGGCGCGGCGTGGTCGGCGCGGCTACGCGAAGCGACGTCGACCGACGCGCTGCGCGCCGCCGCCGCGCAGCTCGACGAGGAATCACCCGCCGCGCTGCAGGCGGCCCAGGCCGGCGCGCACCGCGCGCTCGTCGACGAGCTCACCGCGCATGCGCGCACGCAGTATCGCGAGCTCGTGAGCCGGCTCGGGCCAGGCACCGCGAGCGCGGACGCCGTGCCGTCATGGCTGACCGTGGAGATCCCGATCGGCGACCTGACCTCCGGCACGAACATGGGCACGGTCGCCCCCCGGCTGACGTCGCTGTTCCGCTCGCTCGACACGCTCCGATCCGAGGCCGTCGCGCAGCTCGAGCAGCGCATCGTGCAGCTTCGCCAGCGCGCGAGCGTCAACCTCCTCGATCTCGAGCCGCGGCTCGAGCCCGCGATCACCGGCCCCGTCGCGATCGCGCTGCGCGCCGAGGTCGTGCGCCACACCACCTGGCTGGACGCCGAGCTGGCGCGCGAACGCCTCGCGATCGACGCCGAGCGTGCCCAGCTCAGCGTGCTCGCGATCGCCCGCGACACCGCCAGCGCCGACGAACGCGTGCTCGTCGCCGCGCTCGATGCGCTCGCCGCCGAGCTGCCGTGAGACGAACAAGCTAGCTTGGCGATCTCGGGCTACGCGGCGGCGCCGCGCACGGTGCGGACGATCCAGGCGATCGCCGCGATCCCGATCGCGAGGGTGACAAAGAACACCAGGCGACCACCGGAGTCGACCGCTGTCGCGCGCGACCGCTCGATGAGCGCGAGCCGCGGGGCCTCGCGCACGATGGCGCCGGCGAACAGCGCCGCGGTCGTGGCGCCGGTCGCCAGCGCGAGGCCGGGGCCGTCGGGGCGGCGCACGGTCCAGCCCCAGCCGATCGCGGCGATGATCGCGGCGGCGATGAGCAGGTAGGTCCAGCCGTGGGCCGGATCGAAGGCGTGGCTCATCGCGATCGCGGCGGCCGACGCGAGGCCGCAGGCGAGGAGGCCCGCGAGCGCGAGGATGGCGAGCCGGCGGCGTTCGCCGAGCGCCGGGGGCGCGGCGGACCAGGCGGCGACGGTGGCGAACAGCGCCAGCATCGCACCGGACCAGGTGGCGAGCCGCGGCACGACGGCGAGGTCGAGGTAGAACCGCGCGCCGGCGGCGTACATCGCCCGCCAGGCCGGGTCGTCCAGCATGACCTGGTGCAGCTCGGTCCACGACCACGCGACGAACGCGAAGCACGCCAGGCCCACGCCGAGGGCGAGCCGCCGCCACCGCTCGGCGGCCTTGGCGAGGTAGAGGGCGTAGAACCCGACGATGAGGGCCGGGACGACGGCGCCCCAGCGCGGGCCCATGAGCAGGTTGGCGGTGTAGAACCGGCGCTGATAGAGCAGCTGGATGAACAGCAGCGGGCCGACGCCCGCCGTGATGCCGGCGCCGAGCATGAACGGCAGCCAGTCGCGCACGCGCGCGGCGATCGGATCGGCGCTGCGGCGCAGCGCGGCGACGAGGGCGTAGGCGGTGCCGGCGGCGACGTAGCTGACGAACACGGCGTGGAGCGCGAAGGTCGCGAGGTAGAGCGCGAGCCACAAAGCCTCGATGGAGGCGTCGAACGGCCACATCACCGCGCGGCTCCCGCCGGCTGGGTGCCGGCCTCGTCGAGCCAGCGCGCGATCTGCGCCAGCGCCTCGGGCGAGGTGTTCGGGGCGAACGCCGCCGGCCGCTCGCCGTGCTCCCAGCGCAACAGCTGGACGAGGGCCTCGACGTCCTCGGCATCGCCGGCGAACGGCGGCATGAAGCCCTTGGTGCGCTGCAGCTTGGCGAGGTTCAAGCGCAGCTGGTCATCGGTCCACGTGCGGGTGAGCTCGACGAGCGCGTTGGCGCCGCGCATGGTGTGGCAGGCGTCGCACAGGGCACGCTCGACCTTGGCGCCACGCGCGAGCTGCTCGCTTGGATACGATGCTTGCAGCGGATAGGGGTCGTGGGCGGTCGCGCCGGTCGCGCGCAGCGCCGCGACCTCCTCGGGGCGAATCGAGGTCGAGTAGAGCACGCCGCGCACGGTGTACGGCTTGCGCGCGCCTTCGCGGACGAACTCGCCAGCGGCGGTCGCGCCGAACGCCAGGGCCAGGAGCAGCGTGGCGGTCGCGCCGTTGATGTAGAGCCGCTGGACGAGCAGGCCGACGATCACGTAGCCGCCGATCAGGAGCGACGCGCCCGCCGCCACGCCGACGAACATGGTCATGGGCATGCTGCCGCCCAGGAGCCACGACCGGCTGTCGGCGGGCAGGACGGCGAGGAACCACAGGGCGAGCAGCGGCATCGCCGCGATCGGCGCCGCGAACCGCGAGGCGTGGCGGATCAGCGCGGCCTTGCGATCGCGCGGCAGGTCCATCGTGTTGATGACGATGCAGCCGGCGAGCCCGGCGAGGGTGGTCGCGACCGCGGTGCGAAAGATCAGCGACGGCCAGAAGCTGGCATTCCAGAACCCGGCCCACACGCCGCCGCCGTCGAGCCAGCGCCCCGGGGTGAGCTGCCACGACAGGATGCCGTTGATCCAGTAGAGGCTCATCCACGCCGCGACGGCGTAGACCGCGAGGAGTCGGAGCCGCGCCGGGCCGGCCAGCCGCGGGCCATAGCGATAGAACGCATAGCCCGCGGTGATCTCGATGGCGAACCACACCCACTCGGTGGCCCACAGCCAGTGAAACTCATCGATCATGAGGCCGATCGTGCGGGCGCCGACCTGGATCGTCGTGAACCACATCGCCACGCCGGTCAGCGCGCCGACCACGAAGCTGACGAGCACGAGGACCTTGAAGTAGCCGTCGACGAACGTCCGCGCGTCGGGGTGCCCGCGCTGGCCGAGGCGCTCGAAGTACGCCAGGAGCATGCCGCCGCCGATCGCGAACTGGGCGAGGAACACGTGCAGGATGCCGACGCCGCCGATCACGAGGCCCTTCATCAGCGGACCGAAGTCGTTGACCGGGTAATACGGAATCGGCGCGTCGATCGGACTCATGGCAATTGGATGCGAGCGCGATAGTAGATCGGTTCGTCCGACAGCGCGTCGTTTGCGCGCGGAGCACGCCTCGAGCGTAGTACAACCCTGCCGCATGTCCACCGTGGCCGCCCACGAGCCCACCGGCCTCGCGCACGCCTACCTGCTCGATGGTCGCGGCGGCGGCAAGCACCTCGACTGGGACGGGGTCGAGCGCTGGACGCCGAGCGACGGCGCGCTGTGGCTGAACCTCGACTATTCAGCGCCCGACGCCCGGCGCTGGCTCGACCTGCACTCGAAGATCGCCCCGCTCGTCCGCGACGCGCTGCTCGACGACGACCCGCGGCCCCGCGCGATGGCGCACGGCGACGCGCTGCTCTTGATCGTCCGCGGGATCAATGTCAACGAGGGCGCCGCCCCGGAGGACATGTTGTCGATCCGCGCGTGGATCGAGCCGCACCGGGTGGTGACGCTGCGCCGCCGCAGGTCGCGCTCGATCAAGGCGATCGCCGCCGATCTCGATCGCGGCGCCGGGCCGACCGGGATCGGCGAGCTGACCGCGTTGCTCGTCGAGCGCGTGCTCGAGCACGTGGTCACCCGGGTCGATACGCTCGGCGACGCCATCGCCGCGTGCGAGGACCAGGTGCTGGGCGAGACCGGGGCCGAGCTCCGCACCCAGCTCGCCGATCAGCGGCGGCGGGCGATCGCGCTGCGCCGGTTCCTCGGGCCCCAGCGCGAGGCGTTCGGCAAGCTCTCGCAGATCCAGGTCCCGTGGCTGGACGCGACCGCCCGCAGCCGGATCGTCGAGGCCGCCGACCGCATGACCCGCACCGTCGAGGAGCTCGATGCCGCGCGCGACCGTGCCGCGGTCACCCAGGAGGAGCTGCAGTCGAAGATCGGCGAGGCCACCAACCGCCGGCTCTACGTCCTGTCGATCATCACCGCGGTGTTCCTGCCGCTCGGGTTCGTGTGCAGCCTGCTCGGCGTCAACGTCGGCGGCGTGCCGCTGCAGCACGAGGACTGGGCGTTCTGGGCGCTGTGCGGCCTGTTCGCGATCGTCGTCGCCGCGCAGATCTGGTTCTTCCGCCGCCGCGGTTGGTTCGGCGGCGAGCGGCGAGGCGGGCTAGAAGAACGAGCAGCCGATCGACACCGTCGCTAGCCCGGGCGCCCCGGGGTTGCCGGGAGAGACGCCACCCGCGCCGCCGGTCCCCATGTTCAACGTCGACTGGGGGACGAGGACCGTGGCCGTCCCGCTGCACACGACCGCGGCCGAGGGCCCACCACCACCGCCGCCGCCGTGGCCGCCGCTGCCGCCGTCACCGCCCCGGCCACCCGCCGCGCCGTTGCCGCCGTCGTCTTGTTCACTCGAGTGAGGTCCGCCGGCACCACCGGCACCGCCGATCCCGCCGATCCCGCCCGCGCCGCCCCGCCCGCCCGCACCGCCGAGGCCTGCGGTGACCGTCGAGGCCTTCACGCTGACGTTCGAGTCGACCGCGATGAGGCCGAACGAGCCGCCGCCGCCGGTCCCCCCCGTGGCCGCACCGCCGCCGCAGCCACCGCCGCCACCACCACCACCCGTCGATCCGGACGAGTCACAGCCGCTCGTACCACCACCACCACCGCCGCCGCCGCCACCACCGTTCCCGAAGCTGCCCGCGGTGCCGTCACCGCCGTTCGACGGCAGGTAGAGCGTGCCGGCAAACGTACCTGCCGCCGCGCCGCCACCGCCCGACGTGCCCGGGCTACCGCTCAAGCCGTCGTCGCCCGGGAAGCCGGGCTTGCCGCTCAAGCCGCCGAGGCCGCTGATGGTGCCGCCCGCGCCGGGGTCGCCCGACCCACCTGGGCGATCGCCGACCCCCGCGTCAGCGCCGGCGCCACCACCACGCCCACACGCCGAGTTCCCACCGAAGCCACCGACCGGGAGCGTGTGATTGCTGCAGGTGAGGGCCGTGGAGTGTTCGACGCCGGGGTGGCCGGGGAACCCGACCGTGCCGCTCGCGGCAGCCGCGCCGTTGAGACCGTCGAAGCCGGTCGCGCCGTTGCCCGGCAAGGCCGTCACGTTGCGGAGCTCGACCATCACCGATCCGGTGACCAGCACCGCGATCGAGCTCGAGCCCGGCTGCACGGCATCCTTGCTCCTGACCGTCACGTGATCGAGGCCGCTCGGAGCGGTGATCGAGCGAAACGTGATGGCCGGCGAGAGCCCGGTGATCTCGGTCGTGGCCGTGTCGGCGCGGGTCCAGGCCGCGTCGAACCCACCATAGATCGTGACCCCGGACGGCACGTCGAGGGACTCGGCATACGCGCCGGCCTGGACGAACACCGCGGAGGTGGGGCGGGTCGCGGCGGCCGCGGTGATGCCCGCGCCGATCGTCTGGACCGGCGCGTCCTTCGTGCCCGCGGCGGTGTCACTCCCTGACGGCGCGACGTAGATCGCATGGCACGGCAGCGCGCCGCAGCCGGAATCCGGTGGGGGCGGTGGCATCGTATCGGGCGACGACGCATCGACATCAGAGTTACCGGGATGGCCGTGTGCACAACCGACCAGTACAACCGCGACGAGAAGGCCTGACCGCATTGCCGCGAATCATAACCGAGCTTCTTGACACCTGCTCGGTAAACAAATCGCCTACATGGAGCCGATCCGTCCCGCCGGGTCAGCGGTCCGATGCGTCGATCACCGGCGGCTCGCCGGCGACGCTGCGCAGGTACATCGCCTGCGCGCCGTGGGCGAGGTAACGCCCCTCGTCGTCCCAGACGTCGGTGTCGGCGATCGCCCAGCCGGCCTTGGCGCGGCGCGCCGTGATCGCGACGAGCAGCCACTCGCGCGTCGTATCGTCGATCACGTAGGTCGTCAGATCGAGGCTCGGCGCGAAGAACCGGTAGCCGCCGGGACCGATGGCGCGATGCAGCGCCGCCGGCATCATGTCGATCAGCGGCATCAGCGCGAGCCGATCGAGCCGGCCCGCCACGTCGCGCTGCGGGGTCCGGTAGCGCACCCAGCGGGCGTAGCGCGCCGGGCCCGCGGCCTCGGCGATCTGCCAGAGCGTCTCACCCTCGGCGAGCTTGTACTCGACCTGCTGATGAAACCGGAGCCGGGCGAACGGGTTGTTCGGCGAGGCGTCCTCGGCCGGCAGCGCATCGGCGAGCGACCGGACGCGCGGGAACGCGACGCCCCGGACGTCGGGGCCCTTGCGCTCGCGCATGAACGTCGCGAGCAACTCGAGGCCGGGCTCGCCCGAGCCATCGCGCAGCGCCACCCGGAGCTGCGCCGTGCTCTGGCCGCGCCGCAGCACGACCGCGTCGGCCACCAGCGGCCCGTTCTTGATCGGCGTGCAGAAGATCGTCGTGGCCGAGGCAAAGCGCAGCGCGGGATCGCCCAGCTCGGCAGCGGCCGCCCGCAGCGCGCAGGTCATCACGACGCCGCCCGACGGCAGCAGGAAGTCCCAGTGGTCGGGCAGCGTGGCGTGATAGCGCCCGGGGGTGGCGGGCTCGGCGCGCACCGCGGTATCGGCGGCAAGATCGGCGGACATGGCGCTACCTTAACGCACTGCACGCTACAGCAGATCGACCCAGACCTCGTCGTCGATCACCGTGACGGGGTAGCGGCGCAAGTGCAGGCGCGGATCGTGCTCGCACCGCCCGGTCACCATGTCGAACTCGAAGCCGTGCACCCGGCAGCGCAGCGTCGCGTCGCAGAGCACGCCGTAGTCCGCGAGCCCGACGTCCTCGTGCGGGCACACCCCGGGGATCGCGATCAGCTCGTGCTCGATGACGCTGAGGATCACCGGCCAGGTCACGCCGCGGACCGCGAACGCGCGGAGCTCACCGGCGACCACATCGGCGAGGCGACAGACGCGGACGCGCAGCGCCATCACCGGCCCCGCGGCGTGGGAAGGGGTTCGCGCAGGCCGCCGGGGAGGTTCGCGCCAAGCACGGCGCCATCATAGCGAGTCTTGGTCGCGGCTGACAGCTCAGGCGACGGCGAGCCGGAGCGCGCGGGCGAGCCGCTCGAGGTTCGCCAGGGCCTGCGCGGAGCTGTCGTCACCGGCGTGGGCGCGCCGCCGCAGATCGGGGAGCCGGCCGAGCAGCCGCCAGGTGGCGTTCTGCGCGAACCACAGATCGACCTCGCTGCGCATCCGGATCGCGACCTCGGCGGCGCTGGCGACAGCCTCGAGCACCGCGCCGTCGAGGGTCCCGTCGGGCGCCGCCACCTGATCGATCAGCCGGCGCAGGCCCTCGCTGGCCGCGAGCGCGATCTCCGGCGTATCGAGGCTGACCTTCACCTCGATGGCCTCGCGGATATGATCGCGCAGCTGGGCGAAGCTGGGCGGCCTCGCGCGCAGGTTGCCCAGCACGCGGCGGCGCAGCGTCGCCTCGGCGATCGCATGCAGGATCTCGGGGACCGGCAGATCGTGGGCGACCAGCCAGCGGACCAGCGGGACGTGCTGGTCGTACGCGGCGGCGAGCTCGGCGTCGGCCACGGCGATCGCCTCGCCGAGCACCGCGCCGAGCACGCGCTCGCGGCTGCCCGGCAACAGCGCCGCCAGCGACAGCTCGCTGCCCGGAAAGTGGCGATCGATCGCACGGTGGGCGGCGAACACGTCGGCGGTCTTGAACGCCCCGGTGAGCTCGTCGACGATGGTCGCCCACTCGCCCGGCGGCGGCGGCGGCCGCACCCCGCCGGTCACGTGTTGCTCGCCGAGGTGCAGGCCCGCGAAGCACAAGGACGTCGCGGCCTCGGTCAGCTGCGATCGCACCCGGACGATGCCCGCGACCATCCGGGTGCGCGCCGAGCGCCGCTCGATGCGATCGAGGAAGTCGACGTGATGGCCGTAGACGTCGATGCTGTTCAACGCATCGGGCTCGACGAGCGTATGGACCGCGACGTGGGCGCAGACCTTGGACGAGTCGATCCGCGCCGGCTGCACGTGCGTGGTCCACACCCGGCGGCCATCGCCCTGTTCGGCGAGGTTCGAGGTCGCCGCGCTCATCCGATCGATGAGCTCGAGCTCGACCGGCATGCCGCCGATGTCCTCGAGCAGCTCGGCGACGCGCGCGGCGTACCGCATGCACTGCACGGTCTCGATCCCCGAGAGGTCGTCGAAGAACCAGCCGCAGCTGGTGTACATGAGCATCGCGTGGCGCGCCATCTCCATCAGGGACAGCGCACGCACCCGCTCCGTGGCGTCGAGCCCGTGCGCCGCATGCGCCGCAAGGAAGCGATCGCGCCCGGCCCCGGTCCGATCGAGCAGCACCGCGATGTACGCGTCGCGCGCCGCCCACGGATCGTGAAACAGCAGCCGCCCGACGCCGTCGAGCGCCGCGGAGGCCTGGCCGCGCAGCCAGTCGAACGCGTCGCGCAGCGGCCGGCGCCACTGCTGGTTCCACCCCGGGTGGCCGCCGCCGTTGCAGCCGCAGTCCTCGCGCCACCGCGCGGTGCCGTGCGCGCAGCTCCACGAGGTATGCTCGGCGATCACGACCTCCCAGGTCGCCGGCATCCGGGCACGGAACTCGGCGTAGTTGGTGAGGCGCGTGCCGTTCCAGCCCTGCTCGACCTGCGCCAGCGCCCACGCCAGGGCCATGTCGCCGTAGCGATGGTGATGGCCGTAGGTCTCGCCGTCGGTCGCGATGTGGCACAGCGTCGGCTCGCCGCCCTCGACGAGGCCGCGGTTGGTCATCCGCGCGATGATCTGGTGGCCGTCGGCGAGCAGGCGCTCGAACGCCACCGCCTGCGCCGTCGCGCCGTCGTAGAAGAACAGATCGATCGATCGCCCCGACGGCAACGCACAGCGATAGGCCCGGCCCGGATCGACCGGCTGGGTCCGCCACGCGCCGTCCGGCGGACGCCACGCCTTGGCCTGGTGTGGCGCGAGCACCGCGAACGCGATGCCCTCGGCGGCGAGCGCCTCGAGCGACGGCGTGTCGACCGCGCACTCGGGCAGCCACATGCCCTCCGGCGCGCGGCCGAACCGGCGCGCGAAGTCGGCGATGCCCCACCGCACCTGGGTCGCACGATCGCGCGCCGATGCGAGCGGCATGATGATGTGGTTGTAGGCCTGCGCCATCGCCGAGCCATGCCCGCCGAACCGCGCGATGCTGGCGCGATCCGCGGCGACCAGCGCGTCGTGCACGTCGGGCGCGTGGTCCTCGAGCCACGACATCAGCGTGGGCCCGACGTTGAAGCTCATGCGCTGGTAGTTGTCGACGATCTGGATGATCTGGTTGGCGTTATCGACGACGCGCGCCGCGACATTGGGCCGGTAGCACTCCGCCGTGATCCGCTCGTTCCAGTCGCGATACGGGTGCGCGCTCGGTTGTGGTTCGACCGCCTCGAGCCAGGGGTTCTCCCGCGGTGGCTGATAGAAGTGGCCGTGGATGCAGACCCACTTGTCGTTCACGTTGCTGCGGCAAATACTACGACGGACAAGGGCGGCGCGGTGACCACGAGCGAGTGTTCGTACCCGCGGCACGCGATGGCCTCCGCTTGCATGCCGCCGCGGTTGCCGATTCCGCTGCCGCCGTAACTCTCGGCATCGGAGTTCAGCACCTCGCGCCAGAACCCGCTGCGCGGCACGCCGATGCGATAGCCGTCGCGCGGGACCGGGGTGAAGTTCGCCACCACGACGATCGGGCCGTCGCCGGCATGGCCGAAGCGGACATATACGAGCACGCAGGCGTCGGCGTCATCGGCGATGATCCAGCGGAACCCCCACGGCTCGCAGTCGCCGACGTGCAGCGCGGGGTACGTGCGGTAGGCCTGGTTGAGATCGCCGAGCCAGCGCGCGATCCCATCGTGCGCCGGGTGCAGCCCGACCGCCCAGTCGAGCTGGCCGTCGTGGTTCCACTCGCCCCAGACGCCGAGCTCACCGCCCATGAACAGGAGCTTCTTGCCCGGCAGCGTCCACTGATAGCCGTAGAGCAGGCGCAGCGTGGCGTACTTCTGCCACGGATCGCCCGGGATCTTGTCGAGCAGCGAGCGCTTGCCGTGCACGACCTCATCGTGCGAGAGCGGCAGCACGAAGTTCTCGGAGCTGGCGTACACCGAGCGGAACGTGAGCTCGTTGTAGTGCCACTTGCGGTGGATCGGATCGCGCGCGAGCAGGCCGAGCGTGTCGTGCATCCAGCCGAGGTCCCACTTGTAGCCGAACCCGAGGCCGCCGGTCTCCGGAGGACGCGACACGCCGCTCCACGCCGTCGACTCCTCGGCGATGGTCTGGACGTCGGGGAACGCGCCGTAGATCGCGCGATTGCAGTCCTGCAGGAAGCCGATCGCGTCGCGATCGTGGTTCGAGCCGTCCTCGTTGGGCACCCACTCGCCGGGCTTGCGCGAGTAGTCGCGATACAGCATCGAGGCGACGCCGTCGACCCGCAAGCCGTCGATGTGGTAGCGGTCGAGCCACGAGATCGCCGACGAGATCAGGAACGACTTCACCTCGTGGCGGCCGTAATTGAAGATGTTGCTGGTCCAGTCGGGATGAAACCCGCGGCGCGGATCGGCGTGCTCGAACAGGTGCGTCCCGTCGAACAGCCCCAGGCCGTGCGCGTCGGTCGGGAAGTGCGCCGGCACCCAGTCGACGATCACGCCGATGCCCTGCTGGTGCAGGCCGTCGATCATCGCCATCAGGTCATCGGGCGCGCCGTAGCGCGTGGTCGGCGCGAAGTAGCCGGTGACCTGATAGCCCCACGATCCGTAGAACGGATGCTCCATGACCGGCATCAGCTCGATGTGGGTGAAGCCGAGGTTTGCGACGTGCGCGCCGAGCTGGGCGCCGAGCTCGGCATAGCCGAGCACTTCGTTGTGATCGCGTCGCCAGGATCCGGCGTGGGCCTCGTAGATGCTGACCGGCGCGGTGTGCGCGAACCGCGCCCCGCGCGTCGCCATCCACGCCGCGTCGCCCCACGCGTGGTGCGGCTGCCAGACGATCGAGGCGGTCGCCGGCGGATGCTCCGCGCGCGCCGCAAACGGATCCGCCTTGTCGCGCGACACGCCGTCGAGCCCGACGATCGCGAACTTGTAGCGCGCGCCGTGGCCGATCCCCGGCACCACGCCCTCCCAGATGCCCGACGACTCACGCGTGGCAAGCCGATCGTGATCGCCGCGCCACGCGTTCCAGTCGCCGATCACGCTCACCGCCTTGGCGTTGGGCGCCCAGACCGCGAAGTACGTCCCGCCGGGCGTGACGTGCGCGCCGAGCTTCTCGTACAGCCGGTAGTGTGTACCTTGGTTGAACAGGAACAGATCATCGGCGGTCAGGAGCGAGGTCACGTGCGTCCAGGATACCTAGCCCAGCCGCGCGGGCGAACCCTGAACGACGTGATCCTCGCACGCGCCGGCCGGCGCGCCGGTCGTCACTCCCAGCCGTCAGTCCCAGCCGGTATCGAGCCCGTCACCTTCGACCGCGCCGTCACCCGCCATCTCGCTCGACGACGGCGTGGTGACCTCGGGCTTGTCGGGCCGCTCGCTCCCGGCGGTCGGATCCTCGTCGCCGAGGTCCCAGCCGGTGTCGGGGTCCTCGGGCGGCGGCTCGCCCGATGGCTCGGGCGACGGCTCGGGCGACGACGACCTCGCGCCTCCGGACCGCTCGTCCGGCGGAGCCATGTGCGCGGGGACCGCCGGTGCCGCCGGCGGCGGAACCGCCACCGGCGTCGTGATGGCATCGTCCGCGGAGGCCGGGATCGATCTCGCCACGGCGAGCTCGGAGGCCGCACCGGGTGAGGCCGCATCGACCGGGCGCGGCGGTGGCTCGCCCTGGGGGCCCGCGTGGTCGGGCCCGAGGACAGGCCCGGAGTCCAGCACGAACTCGGGATCGATCGGGGGCCGCATCACGGCGATCTCGTCCGACGCCCGCATCCGGCCCGGGAGCGAGTCCACCGGCGCGACCGGGTGTTCCGCGCTGCGGCGATCGCGGCGGCGGCGGCGCCCGGAACGGTCATCGCCGTCGTCGGCCTCGCGCGGCGATCGATCGTCGCGCGGCGGCCTGGCGGTGACGCCGGCGGCCTCGAGCACGTGCTGCACGGTGTCCTCGAAGCGAGCCTGCTGATCGCGATCTTCGTCATCGAGGATGGGGCCATGTTCGGCCCAGCTCGCGCGCAGCTCGTCGATCACCTCGACCGGATCGCGGCCCGAGAACCGCAGATCCCCGAACGCGTTCCGCCGCATGGCCTGCTTGAGCTGCGCGGCGAGATCGACCCCCGCCTCGGGCGCGGCCTCCTGCTTGGGCAGGAGCTCCACCGCCCGGGCGATCAGCTTCTCGCGCCGGGCGCGCAGCTGCGCCGGATCGAGCTCGGTGCCGCGCACGGCGTCGGGGTGGGCCGCGAGCACGTGTTGCACCATCGCATCGGCGTCGGCCACGAGGGCGCCGAGCTCGCGAGACCTGGCGCGCGCCGCGATCGCGCGGGCGACCACGTCGTCACCGCCCGCCATCACGCCGTCGATCTCGGTCATGAGCGCGTCGATCTCCGCGCGATGGGCATTGGCCTCGGCGTCGCGCGCATCGTCGCGCTTGTGGAACAGCGCATCGCACGCCGCGCGGAACGCCTTGTAGACCGCATCGGCGTCGCGCCGCGGCACGAACCCGATGTCCTTCCACTGGCGCTGGAGCTCCTTGATCTCGGCGATCGACTTGCCCCAGCCGCCCTCGGCGGGCGCCGCCTTCGTCACGGCCTGGGCACGCGCGATCAGCTGGTGCTTGGCCGCGAGGTTCGCCGCCTCCTCGGCGTGGCGCGCCTCGAGCTCCGGCTTGCGCCGCTCGAAGAACCGATCGCACGCCGCGCGGAACCGCTTCCAGAGCTCGTCCCCCTGCTTGCGCGGCAGGTGGCCCGATTGCTTCCATTGCTGCTGCAGCGCCTTGAGCTTGTCGGCGGTCGCCGCCCAGTCGGTCGAGTCGGCCAGGCCTTCGGCCTCGGCGATCAGCGCTTCCTTCACCTTGGTGACCTCGGCGAACTTCTCGTGCTCGACGGCGCGCACCCCGCGCACCTTGTCGTAGACCTGATCGCACGTCGCCTTGAACAGCTCCCACAGCTCCTTCGAGCGGCGCTGCGGCATCGGGCCGACTTCCTTCCAGAGCGCCTGCAGCCCGCGCAGCCGGTTGCCCAGATCCGGGGTGGCCGGCGCTTCGACCATCTGCTTGGCGGTCTCGATCAGCGCCTCGGCCTTGGGGACGTTGGCCCAGCGCTGCCAGTCCTCGGCCTCGCGCAGCTCGCCGGCCCTGGTCACCAGCTTGCCGCGGGCCACGCGGTACCGATCGGCGATCGCGTCGCGGGCTTCGGCCGGCGCCTTGCCGATCTGCTCGAACGCCTTGGCGGCTTGCGACAGCAGCCGATCGATCGCGCGGGGGTCCTGCTTGGGCTGCGCCGCGAGGCCCTCCATGTCGTCGCACAACGCGGCGAGGCTCGCCGCGATCGCGGCGCCGCGCTCGGCGTCTTCCTGTTGCCTGGCGGCGCGCTCGGCCGCCTGCGCCTTCTGCCGCGCGTCGTCCTCGGCGCGTTGCCGGTCCTTCTCCTCGCGCCGGGCCTTGGCCTCGGCCTCGCGCGCGAGCCGCCTGGGATCGTCGCTCGGTGCGTCGGGCACGGTCATGGTCTCGTCGGGAGACCTGGCCTCTGCCTTGGTTTCAGCGCCCGCCCGCGCGGCACGCTCGGCCGCGGCGCGCTCCTTGTCGGCCTGGGCCTCGCGCTCGATCACGCGCAGCTCGTCCGCCGTCCGCGACTGTTGATCGTAGATCTCCTTGCGGCGCCAGAACCGGTCGGTCGCCTTGGCGAACCGATCATCGCCGTCGTCGCCGCCGAGCTTGGCCCACGCGGCCTCGGCCGCCTTGACGATCTCGGCGATCCGGGAGAACTCGAAGCTGTCGGCGACCGCCTCGACCTCGCGGACGAGCTGCGCCTTCTCGGCGCGCCGCCGCTTCACGTCGTCGGGGACGCCCGGCTTCTTCGCGCGCTCGGCCTCGCCGATCTCGATGACGATCTTGCGGGCGCGCTGGCGAACCGCCTTGGCCTTGGCCTTCTGCGCCACGTGCTCGAGCCGGTCGACGTCGTCGAGCTTCTCGACCGCGGCCAGCCCGACCTCCTTCTGCGTCGTATCGATCGCGAGCGCGCGCAGCACGTCGCCGTCATCGATCCGCGCGACCGCCGCGGTGCGCAGATCCTGCGGCGCCTCGCTCTTGGCGAGCTCGCTCAGCGCGCGGGGGTCGCGCAGCTCGCCGAACGCGCGCTTGCGGATGGTGGGGTTCTCGGCGCGCACGACCACGGCGACCAGCGCGCGCTGATCGCCGAGCTTGACCATCCCGGCAAGCGCCGTGCCGGCTTCCTCCGGATCTTTGCTGCACGCGTGAGGCAGCCATAACTCTGCCGCACGTTCGCCCGCGAGGTCTCGCAAGCTGGGTTCCGCCTCCGCGGCGGCCAGCTCGGCGAGCACGTCGGCCTTGCCGATCCGTTCGATCGCGAGCCGGCGTACGCCGATATCGCGGTCGGTGCGAGCGATCTGGAGGAGGGTGGCAGCGTCGTCCGAGGTCAGAGCCCTGACGGCTTCGGCTCGAACCCGGACGTCGCTGTGGCGGTATTTGGGGCGAAACAGGTCTGCAATCCCCATGGAGGCGCGGAATCTATGCGGAACCCTCGCCGACGACAAGCGGTGATTACCGCTGCCGCACCGCGATCAGCTCGGCGGCACGCGACGATTGCACCCCCGCGCGCTGGCAAACGACCGCGCGCTGAGGATCGGATGCGCCGGCCAAGGCGGCCTTCCGGGGAGCCACCGGAGCCAACCGGTCGCGTACCCCAGCCATAACCGTCAACCCACGCGTCATGCGCTAGGGTGGAGATCGAACGAGCAAGGAAGGTCGCGATGAGCAAGCTTCTGATGTCTCGGTGCGATGCAGGATCGGCGGCTGCCGACCCGCGCAGCAGAATCCCCTTCACCTCGGGAGCGTTCTAGACCATGGCGATCCCTCCACGCCGCAGCCGGCCGATGACGATCCAGGAGCTCTTGACGCCTCAGCGCGAGATCGTCTCGTCGCGCTGCACACATTGTGCCCGCGACAGCGCCGAGCGCGACCACGAGCTGGTCCAGGCGGCGCTGCGCAAGCGCATCCGCATGCTCGAGATGCGGCTCCACGAGCTCGAGGGCGGGCTCGCCCGCACGGGCTAGCACCGCTTGGTCCTGGCTTGCGAGCGGTGCGCCAGGAGCCTGCAGAGCCGCGAGAGGGAGGGTAGCGACGTGCGGGGGTGGGAGAATGGCGATGGCGGGTCGCGGGTTCGAGGCTCTACAGGCTCCTGGCGCACCGGTCGAAGCGACCGCTGCGACCGCCGACAAAGCGCCCGCAGATCGTCGCACGCGGCAGCGATCGTCCCGTCACGTCGCGCACAGGTCGATGAGCGCCCCGACGATCTCGGTGAGCTTGTAGTCGCTCGGCGTGAAGATGCGGCGCACGCCGATCCGCGCGAGCTCGGCGTGATCGCGCGCCGGGACCACGCCGCCGATCACGACCGCGATGTCGCCCGCGCCGCGCGCGCGGAGCTCGGCCATCACCGCGGCCGTCAGCTCGAGGTGCGAGCCGGACAGGACCGACAGCCCGATCAGATCGACATCCTCCTGCGCGGCGGTCTCGGCGATCACCGCGGGCGGAAGCCGGATCCCCGCGTAGATCACCTCGAAGCCGGCGTCGCGGGCCGCCACGGCGATCACCTCGGCGCCGGCGAAGCCGGTGCCGAGTCGCAGCCTGCCACCGGGACGGCTCCCAAACAAGGCAAGCGTCGCAAGGGCAGTTAAGCGTCGCGACGTGTCGCCGATGAGTTTTCGAATTGAACGAATTGAACCGATTGAACGAGCCGCATGAGCCCTTCA
>JAUKWE010116889.1:0-39055 GCA_032356425.1 Cumathamnion decipiens | reverse complement strand
GGCGCGGCTGCTCGCGACGCGCGCCGATGCCGAGGAGCTGGCGCGCGCCGTCGACGAGCGCGGCCTGGCGGCGGCCTCCGCGCTGCCGGCCATGGCGGGCTGGCGGCGCGACGTGATCGGGCGGCCGTGGCTGGGCTGGCTCACTGGCGAGCTCGCGCTGGTCGGCGATCTCACCGCCCCGCACGGCCTGAAGCTCTTGCCGCGCTGAACGGCGCCACCTGTCAGTCGGCGAACAACTCGGCCAGCGTGGCGGCCGAAAGCACGCGCATCGACCAGGTCTCGATGTGCTCGACGGAGGCCGTCATGATGCGCTGCTCGACCTGGGTGTCCGCCACGTCGCCGAGTACAGCAGACGTCGGGCAACCAGGACGTGGAGCTACTTCGCCGCGGTGAGGCCCAGCGCCGACGCCATGGCGCCGAACATCGCGCCCCACTGGCCGTTCCAGTACTCCCAGGTGTGGCCGCCGTCCGGGGCCATCACGAACTCGGCCTTGATCGCGGTGTTGCCCTTGAGCGCGTCGCGCAGCGCGTCGAGCTGGTCGGGCGGGACCGACTTGTCCTGGCTGCTGTGGGCGATGAACAGCTGGGTGCCGGTGAGCTTGGCCAGCCGTGCCGGCGAGATGCAGTTGTCGAGCTCCCAGCGGTCCTTGAACTTGTCGCGCGGGCCATACACCACGGCGTGGATCTTGTACTCGCCGTCCTTGGGCGCGAGCCGCATCAGATCGAACGTGCCCGACGCGCTCCCGGCAAACGCGAACTCGGGATAGGCCTCGGCGATCAACACCGCGCCACGTCCACCGGTGGAATAGCCGATCACGGCGGTGTGCGCGCGGTCCGCAAAGACGGCGTAGTTGGCGCGCACGTACGGCAAGATGATCTCGCCGACCCACCGCGTACCGGGGATCGCGGCCCACGTGCGCGTGCTCTGCGGGTACAGCACGGTCTCGTAGACCGTCGTGCTCATCTCCGGGATCGCGATCACCAGGCCGTAGGTGTCGGCCCAGCGGGTCAGCTCACCTTTTTCTCGGAACAGCTTCGCCGAGTGGTTCCAGCCGTGCAGCGCGATCACCAGGGGATACTTCTTGTCGGACGGGGCCGCAGGCGTCGCGCCGGCGGTCCGGGCCGGCGCCGCGACCGGGTAGCCGCGGGGTACGTACACCTGCATCCCGGCCGTCGCGGTCTTGCCGTCGAGCTTGCCGTTGATCTCGACCGGCTGCAGCCAGCGGCCCGCGTCCGCTGGCGCCTTGCCCGCCGGGGCCGGCTTGCGTTCGGGAGCCGGCTTGCTCTCGGCCGGTGGCTTGCTCTCGGCCGGTGGCTTGTTATCGGCCCACGCCGGTGCCGCGGCCGCGAGCGCGAGGCCCTGGATGACGAGGATGGCCCACAAAGACTGCGACGGCTTCATGACTAGGGATCCTGGCTGAGCACGTGGAACTCGGACACCGCCAGATCGTTCCACTTGCTGCCCTTGTACACCGAGTCCACGGTGACCTTGAACCACTCGCAGCGCTTGGGCGCCGGCAGGGCGATCACGGCCGCGGCCGGCACGTCGTCGAAGTGGAGCGGCAGCTTGCTGCCGTCGGAGAACTCGACGGTGGCGTTCTCGATCCGGTTGTTCATCTTGTACAGATCGCCCAGCTCGTCGATCAGGCGGAAGCCGTTGAACACCTCGAAGCCGGTGATCGACTGCGAGGCCTTCAGCGTGATCTTGAACCACTCGCCGACGCCGCCGGCGGGCTTGCGGTTGGGCTGCCAGGAGCTCCACAGGTTGTCGTCGATGAGGTTACTGGGCGTGAACGTGTAGTGCTTCCAGTCCTTCAGGAACGACGAGGCCACCAGCGTCAGGCGATCGTTGGGGATCCGGAGGCCGGCGACCGACGACAGCCGCTCGAGGTCCTTGGCCTTGCGGGTGGCCCAGGCGGCCTCGGCGGTGCGACCGAGCTTGGTGTAGGCCTTGGCGAGGCTGGCGTACACCGCGCCCTGGTTGGGATCGAGCGCGATCGACGAGTGGTAGAGGTCGATCGCCTGCTCGGCCTTGCCGGCCTTGAGGGCGTCATCGCCGCTCTTGTTCAGATCCTGGGCCTTGGTGACGTCGTTGGCGGCGCTCCGGACCGGGATCCCGAAATCGGTACGCTGGGTGAGCTGGCGCAGGTAGGGCTGGACGCTCTCGGACTCGGCGATATCCACGATGTTGTCGATGTCGGTCACGGCGCCGCTGTCGTCGAGCGCGAACAGCACCCACAGCGCGCCCTTGCGCTTGGTCGGGACGTAATACGACTTGATCAGCGACTCGCCGACATAGACGAAGACCTTGGCCTGGCTCGAGCTCAGGCTATCGGTGCCGTACCTGCCGCCTGCCGAGTAGTTGTGAATGGCAAAGACGTACTTGGCGCCGGGGTGGCGCTTTCCGACGGTGATGGTCTCGGGCCCGTAAGACGTCGTGTCGTCAACGTCGAGGAACGAATCCTTGCCCTGCTTGTGGCTGAAGAACACGTGGCTGTCCTCGTAGACCGCGTGCAGGTCGAGGTCCGTCGGCGTGGGCCCCCAGTTGAGCACGACGCGGAACGCCTCGAGGCGCTGCTGCCCGAGGGTCTCGCTGATCGCATAGGACAGGCCGGTGCATGGGCAGCGCACCACCAGCGGCGAGAACCCGTCCTTCTTGACGATCATCGAGACGCTGGTATCGTCGACGTTGAAGGTGTTCGGCGCGGTCGCCTTGCCGGCCTTGTCGGTGGTGGCGGTGATCGAGGTCTGGCCGTCTTTCTGGAACGTGACCTGCGCGCCGTCGACCACCTTGTCCTTGGTGGTTGCGCTGAGGATCTGCACGGAGAACCCCGGCGCGGCGGCCGCCGGCGCGGACAGGGCGACGAGGAGCGAGAAGGCGAGGCCATGGCGAAACATCTGTGGCTCCGATCCAGCCGGCCCTCACGGGCGACAGCTATGGATGTGAGATTGTGTACGACGGCTGGATTCTGCTACTGCGCGCCCGCGCATGACAAGCAACGCGGCTCGGTACTTTGGCGTGAGCCGGGCCAGGCCGCCGAGCGTGTGCGCAGGACGGACACAGCGTCGGACAGCGCCCGTGCAAAAGCGGTCCCCGGCCGCGAGGCGCCGCTTGACACGCGCGCGGGGGCCGGGTTTCCGCGAACCTCGCGAGATCGTGGCGGCGGATCGTGCGTTGAGAGCAGGATGCCGCGTCGCCATCGATCCGTCCTGTGGTTGCTGCTGGTCGCTTCGGGTGCCTGCTCGGGGCAGCGATCGGCCGATCTGTCCGCCCCGCCGCCCACGGCCGCGGTCGGCGTGCCGATGCCCGTGTTCGCCGCGTCGTCGCAGATCGCCGGGCACGGCGAGCCGGTCGCGCCGTGGACGCTGACGGCCTCCGATGGCAGCGGGCTCCTCTTGACGCGGGTCGATGCGAAGGCGGTGTTCCAGGGCCCGCTGGCGTTCACCGAGCTGCACCTGTACTTCCACAACCCCGAGGCGCGGGTTCGCGAAGGCACGTTCGCGATCACGCTGCCGGCGCACGCCGCGGTCTCGCGGTTCGCGATGCAAGGCGACCCGGCGTGGATGGAGGCCGAGGTCGTCGAGAAGATGCTCGCGCGCCGGGCGTACGAGGACTTCCTGCACCGCCGCCAGGATCCGGCGCTGCTCGAGAAGGCCGAGGGTAACCAGTTCACGGCGCGGGTGTTCCCGATCCCCGCCAAGGGCGACAAGCACCTCGTGATCAGCTGGAGCCAGGAGCTGCCGGGCGAGCGCTACGTGCTGCCGCTGCGCGGGCTGCCGAAGGTCGAGCGGCTCGATGCGCACCTCGACATCCTCGGCGCCGACGGCAAGCACACCGAGCAGACGCTGTCGCAGCGCAACTGGCTGCCGGATCGCGATCTGGTGTCCGAGATGCAGGTCTCGGCCGAGGCCGTGACGTCGGGGACGACCGTCGCCGCGCAGATCGCGGTGCAAGGTGCCGGGGCAGCGGCGCCCGATGTGCCGGCGTCGCTGACCTTGCTCGTCGATACCAGCGCGTCGCGCGGGCTCGGCTTCCCCGCCACCGCCCAGGCGGTGCACCAGCTGCTCGGCGAGCTGCGCAAGCGCCACGGCGATGATCTGCCGGTCGAGGTGGTCGCGTTCGATCAGGAGACCCGATCGATCTTCGCCGGCCGGGCGGCCGGGTGGGGCGACGCCGAGGACCGCCAGCTCGTCGCGCGCGGCGCCGCGGGGGCCTCGGATCTCGGCCAGGCGATCGCGTGGCTCGGCGCGCACACGCCGCACCCACGGGTGGTGGTGATCACCGACGGCGTGATCACGGCGGGGCCGAAGCCTGCCGAGCTCGCGGCCGAGCTCGCGGCGCTCGGCAAGCACCGCGGCGTCGAGCGGCTCGATGTCTTGCTCGCCGGTGGGATCCGCGACGAGGCCGCCGCCGGCATCCTGGTGCGTGCGCTGGCGCGGCCCGGCGCGGTGCTCGATCTCGACGCCGGCGTGGCCGAGGCCGCGCGGGCGCTGGACGAGCGCGTGCTGGTCGATGTTGCGCTCGAGGTCCCCGGCGCGACGTGGATGTATCCGCGGACGATCCCGTCGGTGCGCGCCGGCACGCGCGTGATGGTGTACGCGCAGCTCGCGAAGCCGGTGCAGACCATCGACGTGGTCATCAACGGCGCGCGCCGGGCGGTCGGGCTGGTCGGGGCGACCCCGGCGCTGGTCCAGCACGCCGCGGCGGCGGCCGAGATCGCCGAGCTCGAGGCCCAGCTCGATCGCACCACCGGCGAGGCCGCCCGGCCGCTGCGCGCCGCGATCGCCCGGCGGTCGATCGCCAGCCGCGTGATCTCGAGCCAGACCTCGCTGCTCGTGCTCGAGACCGAGCGCGACTACGCGCGGTACGGGATCGATCGCAAGGCGCTCGCCGACGTGATGGTGATCGGCGACCGCGGGATCGAGCTGCAGCACCGCCAGCCGCTCGCCGATCCGGTGGTGCCGGTACCGCCCCAGCCGCGCGCGGAGCCACGCAAGCTCGACGCCGACTACCGGCTCGCCAAGCCGATGCCGGTAGCGCGCGGCAAGCAGCGCGCGCTCGACGAGGAGCAGCTAGGCGCCCCCGGCGACAAGACCGCGAACCTCGAGCTCTCGGAGCAGCTCGTGGCCGGCGCGGATGGCAAGCTCACCGAGGGCGACGTCGCCACCACGCCTCGCCCCGACCCTTCGTCGTCGTCGCTGCCGCCCCCGCCGCCCCCGCCGCCGCCCCCGGCCGATCCCGTGGCGCCGGCGCGGATCATGGCGGCGGAGTCCCAGGGCGATCGGGCCGCTGCCGTCGCGCAGCTGGAGAGGCTGCAGGGGCAGCGAGCCATGCTGTTGAGGGCCCGGGGGATCCAGGAGATCCAGGCGGTCCGGCAAGACCTGGCGCCCGCCGGGGAGAGCTCGGGAGTGGCGCAGGAGACCGAGCACGAGGCCTGGCCGCCGGCCGACGCGCCCAAGCCGCTGGCGGGCCAGCTGGCCGAGATCGAGCGCGCGCTCGGCAGCGGTGACCCCCAGCGGGCGCTCGCGTCGGCGCGGGCGTGGCACGACAAGCAGCCGGGCGACGTGCTCGCGCTGATCGGGCTGGGCGACGCGCTCGAGGCCACGCACGACCTCGGCGAGGCCGCGCGGATCTACGGATCGATCATCGATCTGTACCCCAGCCGCGCCGACCTGCGGCGGTTCGCCGGCGAGCGGCTCGAGCGCGTCGGCGCCCAGGCCCGTACGCTCGCGATCGACACGTATCGCCGCGCCGTCGAGGAGCGCCCCGATCACCTGACCGGCCACCGGCTGTATGCGTACGCGCTCCTGCGCGCCGGCCACCACGCCGAGGCGTTCGCCGCGATCCTCGCCGGCATCGACCAGCCGTATCCGCCGGACCGGTTCCGCGGCGGCGAGCGCGTCCTCGCCGAGGACGCCGGCCTGATCGGGGCGGCGTGGATCGCCGCCGATCCGGGACAGCGCGCGGCGGTGACCGGCGAGCTCGCCCGGCGCCACGCGACCCTGCCGGCCGGGCCGTCGACGCGGTTCATCCTGTACTGGGAGACCGACGCCAACGACGTCGACTTCCACATCCAGGACGCGCGCGGTGGGCACGCCTGGTACAGCCACATGCAGCTGCCCTCGGGAGGCGAGCTCTACGCCGACGTCACGACGGGGTACGGCCCCGAGTGCTTCACGATCCCGGGCACGCCGAAGGCCGGTCCGTACCGGATCTCGATCAACTACTACTCGCAAGGCCCGATGGGCTACGGCATGGGCCTCCTGCAGATCGTGCGGCACGACGGCCGGGGGGGCCTGGTGTTCGAGGATCGCCCGTACGTGATCATGACCGATCACGCGTACGTCGATCTGGGGACGTTCCACGCGAAGTAGGGCGACGGTTACGACCAGCCGACCCAGAAGTAGACGAGCGCGTGGAAGTTCTTGTCGCGGTGCGCGGACTCGAGGGCAGGGGACACCTTGCCGCGGTCGGTGGCGCCGCCCTTGACGCCGGGCCACGGGTCGATCATCACGAGATCTTCATCCGCCTTGGCGTCGAGGCGATCGATCGTGATGCCGACCGCGTGCGGGACGGCATCGTCGGGGATGGTATCCCCGGAGGTCCCGGGAACCGGGTGGAGCTTGCGGTAGGTGGTGGGCAGCATCGCGCCGCGATAGCCGCGGCCCGCGCGCACCCAGTCGAGGATGGCGGGAGTCGGCGTGGCGACGCGCCGGCACTGCAGGCGGTAGCCGAGCTCGTGGAGCGCCGACACGCGGCCGGTGAACCAGTGCTGGACCTTCTCGATCGTGCCACCCTCGCGCGAGGTGTTGAGCTCGTGGAAGATCTGCTCCTGGATGCCGGGCGCGTACGCACCGGCGCGGTAGGCGATCCGGCGCAGCAGGTACGCGGTCGCGGCGCCCGGGCATGCCGAGGGCGTGTGGAATACCTGGACGAGGAAGCGGACGTCTTCCGGTCGCTGCAGAACGACGTCTTCGCGGCTCACGGCACTCATTTCCACGAGGTGCCGCCAGGGTACACGAGCGACGCCTGCGCGTGGTGTCTCGTGCCCACGGTTTCCGATGCTACCCGCTCCACGTCCTTGATACGTGGTCGAGGTGGGAGGACTTCCCCGTCCCAGGGACGGTCCCGATGGTTGGTGACACTTTGTCAGGACGCACCCGGCCGCGACCCTCGGCGCCACCCGGATCGCTCGACGCCGGTCCACCGCCCGGCCTGGATTGAATCCGTGGAAAGGCACGACTACCATCGCCGGACGCGCGACCCGGCGCGGGGGGACAGCCATGAACCAGATCTATCTCTTGAACGTGATCGTGCTCATCGTCGGCGGCATCCTCGCCGCCTCGAGCCTCATCGTGGCGAAGCAGCCGAACGCCAAGGAGCTCATCGACAAGCTGGTTCCGTTTCAGGCGATCATCGGAGTCGCGCTGCTCGGCCTCGGCGTCGTGAACCTGTTGTGGGGGTCGGCCACGGCCTGCTCACAAGCGTCACGAACGGGGAGTTTCGCGGCGTGACGATCCTCGCGGGGATCGTCACGTCGATCCTGCTCGGCTTCATGTTCGGAATGCCGCAGATCGCGAAGTGGATGCCGGGACAGGAGCAGAAGGGCATGGAGCTCTCGAAGCAGCTGGCGCCGTTTCAGGGCGTCCTCGGCCTGGTCGGGATCGGCGCCGGCCTGCTCATGTTGCTGTTTTACTTCGGGATCTTGGGCGCTGGATTCTGAGCATCGCAGCGTGAGCCCGGAGCGTGCTAGCGCGCCCCGAAGCTGTGCGCCGAGACTTCTTCGTTGCGATCGGTCGCGGGCGGCGGCCCGGGCGACAGCGCGCTGATCCGGGCGCGGGTCTCGTCGTCGAGCACGAGCTCACCGGCCGCCAGCGCGGGCGCCAGCTGCTCGGCGTTCCGGCCACCGACGAGCACGCTGGTCACGCCCGGATGCGACGCGACCCACGCCACGGCCAGCGTGGTGGGCGGGTGCCCGAGCTCGGCGGCGAGCGCGGTGAACTCACCCGCGATCTCCAGGTACCGCGGATCCCCGTACCGGATCGTGTACATCTGCGTGTCGAGTAGCCGGCCGCGCTCGGGCTTGCGATCGGCGCGGTACTTGCCGGTCAAGAGGCCTCCACCCGTCGGGCTGTACGGGATCACCGCGAGCCCGAGCGACTGCGCCATCGGCAGGAGCTCGACCTCGACCTGGCGCTTCACGAGGTTGTACATCGGCTGGATCGCGACCAGCGGCGCCCAGCCGTGCAGGCGCTGGCGGCCGAGCGCGTGCGCGACCTGCCACGCCGCGTAGTTCGAGCACGCCGGGTACAGGATCTTGCCGGTGCGCACCAGATCCTCGAGGCCGCGGAGCGTCTCGTCCAGGTCGGTGACGTCGTCGAAGCGATGCAGGTAGAACAGGTCGATCCGGTCGGTGGCGAGCCGGCGCAGGCTGGCCTCGACCGCGCGCACGAGGTGATAGCGCGACGCGCCGCGATCATTTTGGCCCGCGCCCATCGGGAAGTACGCCTTGGTCGCGAGCACGAGCTGATCGCGCTCGTGGTGCATCAAGCGGCCGACGATCTGCTCGGAGCGGCCCGCGCTGTAGACGTCGGCCGTGTCGATCAGGTTCACGCCGGCGTCGCGCGCGGCCCGCCAGATCGACGCCGCGGTGGCCTCGTCGGCGTCGCCGCCGAACGACATCGTCCCGAGCGCGATGCGCGAGACCCTGACGCCGGTCTTGCCGAGGAGCCTCACCGGTGGAACGCGGCCTCGATCCGGTGCAGCACGGCCTCCTCGGTCGACGAGATCTTGCCAAACCCGAGGATGCCGCCGGCCGCCGAGGCGACCATCTTGGCGAACCCGACGATCTGGTTCTTGAGCAGCCGGTTCTGCTCGTCGTTGAGCTGCGACGCGAGCGCCTTGATGTAGGCCTCCCACGCGGTGAACAGCTCGTCGCCCGGCGGCTTCTCGAGCCAGGTCTGGAGCAGCTCGTAGCCGTCGCTGCCGTCCTCGAGGCCCTTGCCGTGCGCGCCCTGGAGGATCGCGGTGCGCTCGTTGTCCTGGATCGCGCCGTCGGCCCACGCGACCTGGATCAGCGGGGCCAGCGACAGCGCGGCGATCGTGTTGGCCCGCAGGCCGAGCGCGACCAGCTGATCGAGCACGGCGTCATCGCTCATGCCCGACGCCTTGCGCAGCTCGTCCTTCGAGCGCTGGGCGTCGAGCTTGTGCTTCATCGCCGCGAGCTTCTCCTGGTTTTCTTTCTCGTAGAACTGATTCTCGAGCGCTCGTCCACGCTCTTCGAGGGTAACTTCGCTCACGATGGGCTCCTTCGCTGGACCATCGAACCCTAACGCATATTTCGCCGCGCGTTACCGCACCGTGGGCGATTTGCGGTGAGGGACCCGACGACCTCGAGCGATATCGGCGCCGCGTCGTCCGCGCGATCGCGCGGAACAAGGATCGAAAACACCCTTGGAGGAGGGTACCCGGGCGGGTAACGTCGTCGCGTGAGCTCACGCCCCCGCCGTCGTCCGCATCGCAGCGGGTTACGCCTCTGGCTCGTGCCGATGGCGCTGCTCGGCGGCATCGCGCTCGTGGTGTTCGCGTCGCTGTACACGCTCGATCACCACGTCACCGGCGGCATCTCCGATCCCCAGCCGGCCAGCGCGGCGGGCCGCTACGTCCGGTTCGAGCCCACGCTGATCTCCGATGCGCTGTCGGGCCTCGCCGGGATGACCGCCGCGGTGCTCGGCATCGTGATCACCGTGGTGTCGCTGCTCGTCCAGCTCACGTCGGAGCGCTACACCGGCGTCGCCCAGATGTTCCTCCGCGATCGCCGCAACGTGACGGTGATGGCGTACTACGTGGTGACCTGCGTCGTCGGCGTCGCGCTGAGCCTGTCGCTACACAACGAGTTCGTGCCGCGCGCCGCGGTGTTCTCGATGATGTGCGCGTGCGCGTTCGGCCTCATCATGATGCTGCCGTACTTCGCGTACGTGTTCCGGTTCCTCGAGCCGGTCAACCTCGTCGCGCGGATCGAGCGCGAGGCGGCCACCGACGTCGTGACCACCGCCACGATGCGCGATCCGGACGCGATCGCGTTTGGCCAGGCGCCCGCGCTCGCCGCGCTCGAGGAGCTGACCGACATCACCTCGAACTCGATCTCGGGCAAGGACAAGATCATCGCCAGCCGCGCGGTCGACGCGATCAAGGACTTCGTCGTCGGCTACCTCGACATCAAGGGCCGCGCCGATCCGCGGTGGTTCCAGATCGGCGAGCGGATCCGCGACAACCCCGACTTCGTCGCGATGGATCCCGAGTCGCTGCGCGAGCTCGAGGCCGACAAGACCTGGCTCGAGTGGAAGGCGCTGCGCCAGTACCTCGGGATCTACGCCGAGGCGCAGGGCGACATGCCCGACATCAACTACCTGATCGCGATCGACACCCGCTACGTCGGCGAGGCCGCGCTCGCCAGGGGCGATCGCGCGGTCGTCGAGCTCGCGTTCCGGTTCATGAACAGCTACCTGCGCGCCGCGCTCAACGCGCGCGCGGTGCGCACCGCGTACAACGTGATGAACCAGTACCGCCTGCTGGTCGAGAGCATGATGAAGGGCGGCGCCGATGACATCGCGCTCGAGGGCGTGCGCCACATGATCTACTACGGCCGCACGAGCTACGACATGCAGCTGGGCTTCGTCACCGAGACCGTGGCGTACGACGTCTCGGCGCTGTGCGAGTTCGCGCACACCCTGGACCGCGACGGCCTCGACGACAAGATGCTCGCGATGTTCCTCGAGCTCGACCAGCCGCTGCGGCTCAAGCGCCAGGAGTCCGGCCTGCAGGGCATCCGCAAGGCGCAGATCAAGCTCGCCTGCTACTACCTCGCGGTGGGCGCCGAGGATCGTGCGACCAGGATCGTCACCGACATGGCGGGCGAGGATCGCGAGCGCCTGCGGTCGATCCGCGAGCAGTTGACCCGCGTCGAGTCCAAGGAGTTCTGGGAGATCATCGACCGCGGCCGCAACTTCGAGTACATGCCGCCCCGCCAGAAGGACCAGATGGCGCGGTTCTTCGCGATGCTCGACGCGCTCCCGGCGCCCCGCGCCCCGACCCCGGTCCCGGCGTGACCGCCTCGAGGTCGGCGAAGCGCGGGCGGTGGGCTACGCTTTGGCGGTGACACGCACCCTGGTCATGGGCGATCCGCAGGCGCCGTTCGCCAAGCTCCTCGAGGTCCTCGCGCGCCACGGCGCGATCGAGGGCGGACGGCTCGCGCCCGATGTCGTCCTGGTCTCGATCGGCGATCACTTCGACTACGACCTGGAGGACTGGCACCAGGCGGGCCAGGAGGGCCTGCGGTTCCTGCGCTGGCTCGCGAGCCACGACGCCGCCCAGGTCAGGCTCGTGCTCGGCAACCACGACGCGGCGCGCGTCATGGAGCTCGTCGCGGTCACCGACGAGCGGTTCGCCCAGGCCCGGGCGTTCGCGCGATCGCTCGACGGCGACGCGGCGCGCGACGCGAAGTTCCTCGCCGCGTTCCCCGAGCTCCCGACCCCGGGCCTCGCCGGACGCGACTTCGCGTCGTTCTCGGTCGAGCAGCGCACGCTCGTCCAGGAGCTGCTCCTCGCGGGGCGGTTTGCGCTCGCGCTGGTCGGGACCTTGCCCTCCGGGCGGCCGGCGCTCTTGACCCACGCGGGCATCACCCACCGCGAGCTCGGGATGCTCGGCGTCCCGGCGGAGCCGCGCGCGATCGCCGCGGCGCTCCAGGCGCTGCTCACCGGCGCGATCGACCGCGTGCGCGCCGACTGGGGGCGCGGCCTCCCGACGCCGCTGTCGCTCGAGCCGTTGCACCTGGCCGGCAGCGCCGGCGAGGAGGGCGGCGGCCTGCTCTATCACCGCCCGGCGAACCCGGACCGGCCCGGCGCGGACAACCACTGGGAGCTCGCGGCCGCGCGGCCACGCCGGTTCGATCCCCGGACGCTGCCGATCGGGCTCGTCCAGATCGCCGGTCACACCGGCCACAGCAAGTGCCTGTTCGAGCTCGGCGGCTGGTCGACCGAGGCCGCGCAGCGTCGCCCCCACGGCGGGATCCGGACGCTGCGGCTCGACGGCCGGACCGTCAGCTACGATCTGGGCGTGGCCGAGCCCGCGAACGACGTCGCCGATCTGATCCTGATCGACGGCGAGATCCGTCGCGTACCCGCCGGCGAGGTCGCCTTGCTCCCGCTCGCCCACGTGGCGTGACGAAGCGGTGTCGCTGCGCGATCACGGGCAGCTGGTCTGCCCGGCGTCGGCGCAGATCTGTTCCGGGGTCCGCGCGACGTTCATCAGCCGCACCTCATCGATCAAGCCGATCAAGCGGGAGCCGGCGCCGGGGGGATTGTCGGCGGCGAGCGAGATCCCGGTGTTGCCGCCGGTGCTCAGCGCGCCACCGCCCGAGCCCTTGGCGAGCGCGACGCCATCGGCGTAGATCGCCGCCGCGCTGCCATCGTAGGTGCACGCGACGTGCGTCCATCGGTTGATCGCGAGGTGCGCCGCAGCCGGCGGCAGCGACGCACCGGTCGTGCAGGTCAGATCGCCATTGGGATGAAAAAAGAAGCCATACTGCTGGTCCATGTCGAGGATGCCCGTACGGTTGGTGCCCGAGGGCAGCTGCGCCGGATTGATCCACGCCTCGATGGTCAGCGCCGAGACGTCGAACAGCGTGCTATTCGGCACGTCGGCGGCGCTGTTGGCCGCGAACTGCATCGCCTTGCCGACCTTGCCCGCCGGAAACGAGACATTGGCCATCGTCGCATCCAGGTGATGGGCGGAGCTGTCGTGGGTGTCGCCTTCGAACTCGTAGCACGCCACGAGGTGCGGGTCGGTGGTGTCGCAGTACGGGGCTAGCTCGGTCCCGGGACCATCGAGCTCGGCCGCGTCCTGCGCAACGCCGGGCGCATCGATCATCGCGTTGCCTGCGCTCCCGCGCGACTGGAAGCCGCACGCTCCCAGGACAACGAGCAAGGCCAGGCCACGGCACATCGCGCGATGGTAGACCAGAACGCCGAGCGGCTGGACGCATGGCCGGCGTCCCGCCAGCGCAGTGTGACGCCGGTTGCATGTGCGCTGGTTCGCGGACCCCGAGTCGTTCGACCTCGGCGGCCCAGCCGCGGTCAGGTGAGCAGCTGCTGGTGCGCGTCGCGCAGGCTCGCGAGCTCGGCGAGGCCGCGGGTCCGGGCCAGGGCGATCGCCTCGCCGGCACGCACCTCGACGCGCACCTCGTAGTAGCTCTTGAGCTTGGGCTCGGTGCCGCTCGGCCGCATGATGACGCGGCGGCCGCCGGCGAGCTTGAACACGAGGACGTCGGACGGTGGCAGGCCACCTTCGCCGCGCGCCAGGTCGACGACCTCGTCGATCGCGTGGCCGGCGAGCTCGCGAGGCGGCGCGCCGCGGAACCGGGTCATCACGTCGCGGATCTGCGCGAGGCCCTCGGCGCCCGGCCTGGTCAGCGAGACCTGCTCGGTCACGAACAGGCCGACCTTGCGATAGATCTCGTCGAGGTGATCGAGCACGGACCTGCCGCGCGCGCGGTTCCAGGCGGTGAGCTCGGCGAACAAGACGCACGCGGACACGCCGTCCTTGTCGCGGACCAGGGGGCCGACGCTGTAGCCGAGCGCCTCTTCGTAGCCCATCACGAACCGGCCGCCCTGGGCCTGCTCGTACGCAATCGCGGCGTTGCCGATCCACTTGAAGCCGGTGAGCGTCTCGCGGTAGTCGGCGCCGGCCTGCCGGGCGAGGAAGCCGAGCAGCTGCGACGAGACGATCGTCGTCGCGACCATGCGGCGGTCCTTGGGGCCGGTCTCGAGCAGGTAGTCGGCCAGGAGCGCCCCGACCTGATCGCCGGTCAGCACGCGATAGCCGGTCCCGGCGGCCGCGCCCTCGGGGACCGCGACGCACAGCCGGTCGGCGTCGGGATCGTTGGCGAGCACGAGGTCCGCGGACACCGCGGCCGCGAGCGCCAGGACCCGATCCATCGCGCCCTTCTCCTCGGGGTTGGGGAACGCGACGGTGGGAAAGTCCGGATCGGGCGCGCGCTGTGACGGCTCGGTGTGGATCCCGGGAAACCCGGCGAGCGCGAGGCCGGCCTCGACCGACAGCGCGCCCACCCCGTGCAGCGGCGTGTACGCGATCACCAGCGCGTGGCCGTCGAGGCCGGGGTTGGCGCGCAGGCCGGCGACCTTCGCGAGGTAGTCGTCGTGGAGCGTCTCGGTCAGATCGATCAGCGTGCCGGTCCTGCGGAGCTCGTCGAGCCCCGGCATCGCGAGCTCGTCGCTCCGGCCGATCCGGGCGATCGCCGCCGCGATCCCGGTGTCGTGCGGCGGGATGATCTGTGCGCCGTTGCCCCAGTAGACCTTGTAGCCGTTGTACGCGGGCGGGTTGTGCGACGCGGTGACCATCACGCCCGCGCACGCGCGCTGCTCGGTGACCGCCCACGCCGTCGTCGGCGTCGGCCACGGGCGATGCGCGAGGTAGCTCTTGATGCCGGCGCCGCCGAGCACGCGCGCCGTGTCCTCGGCGAACACCCGCGAGTTGTGCCGCGCGTCGTGGCCGATCACGACGCCGCGCTGCCGGGCCTCGGGGACCTCGGCGATCAGGTACGCGGCGAGGCCCGCGCTGACCTTGCGCACGAGCACGCGGTTCATCCGCTGCGGCCCGGCGCCGAGGATGCCGCGCAGCCCCGCGGTGCCGAACTCGAGGCTGCCGGTGAACCGCTCGGCGAGATCCTTCTGCGCGGCCGGGTCCTGGGCGTCGCAGGCGGCGAGCAGCGCGCGCAGCTCACCGGCGGTGGTCGGATCGGGATCCTCGGCGAGCCACGCCTCGGCGAGCTCGCGGTACGAAGCAGTCTGCGCCATCGCGGTCAGCGTACAACGCCGGCGCCGCGCGTGCGTTCGACGGGGCGATCCAAGTGGCGTTCAGGTGCCGCTCGCCGCCTGCTTCTTCTTCATCTTGGCCATCAGCCCGTCGAACCCGTCCTTGTCGATGATCTTGTCGAACATCGTGCGGTAGTTCTCGACCAGGCCAACCCCGTCGGTCTTGACGTCCCAGGCGCGCAGCTTGTCGCCGTCCTTGACCAGCACGTAGTCGACCGCGATCGTGTAAGGCCGGCCCTTGCGCTTGGTGTTGATCTTCGTCGTGACCACCACGTTGCCGTCCTTGTCGGTCGACTCCCCGGTGTAGTCGATCTGGTACTCGAGGTTCGCGCGCAGGCCGTGCACGTAGCTGTCCTCGATCAGCTCGCGGAGCAGGCCCAGGAACTGGTCCTGCTGCGCCTTGCTGAGCTTCTGCCAGTTGTCGACCATGGCGCGCTTGCCGAGCTGATCGATGTCGAGGAAGCCGCGCACGCTGGTCGTGACCTTGGCGGCGAGATCCTTTTCCTCCTTCGAGCCCGCCGCCACCTTCTGCTTGAGCAGCGCCCCGATCGTGTCGTTCGCGACCTTCACGGCCTGCGTCCCGGGCCCGAGGTTGGCGGCGGGCGCGGGCGCGGGTGCCTTGGCTGCCGCGTCCTTGGGCGCGGGGGTGGCGGGCGCGGGGGCCTTGGCTGCCGCATCCTTGGCATCGGCGGCGGCCGTCCTGGGCGCCAGCACGAAGGCGAGGGCGAGCGCGAGGACACACGGAAGGGCGAACGGCAGGATCGATCGGCGAAGCATCATGGGGATTCTCGGGCTCCTCTAGGGACGGCGGCCCCCGGCATGAAATTCACCGGCGGCGCGATCGAGGCGTACCACGGCGACGTTCCACTGGAACACCGCTTGCGCCCAGCGCGCCCGCATCTGGAACCACGCGATGTACGCGTCGGCCAGGTCCTTGGACTCGGCCGCCCCGATCGCCTCGGCTTGCAGCACGGACGCCAGCCACGTGCGCGCGGCCTGCTCGCCGGTGCCGGCCGCGGCCACCTTGTCGTGCGCGGCCGTTGCATCGGCGAGGGCGTTGTCCGCGTCGTAGCGGGCGCCGATCGCGGCGAGCTCGGCTTGCGCGTGCGCCTTGTGGGCCTCGGCGCGGGCCCGCTCGACCCGCGCGGCCACCGCCCACGGCTCGAGCGTCCACTGCATCGCGACCACCAGCCCGGCGCCGCTGCGGTTGTACGGATCGTTGGCGAACGCGCTCGGCGGGTCATCGGCGCCCTGGGCGCTGGCGATCACGCCGGACGCCACCAGCGCGACATCCGGGAAGTACTGGCTCACCGCCATCGCGGCGAGCTCGTCGGCCGCGACCGCGCCGGTCTTTGCCGCGACGGTCTGCGGCCGGTGCTCGGCGGCGGCCCGGGTCGGGATCGCGCGGTCGAGCGCCGCGAGCGCGGCCTCATCGACGTCGGCATCGGCGATGCCGGTCAGCGCGCGCAGCCCGGCGAGGGCGCCGGCCTCGGCCTGCAGCGCATCGGCGCGCTGGACCTTCGCCTCGGCGAGCAGCACGGCGACGCGCTGGCGATCCTGGATCGAGACATCGGGCTTGCCCTTGCCCCCCGCGCGGTCCTCGAGATCGGCGAGCGCCTTGGCGATCTCGTCGATGCCATCGTCGAGCATGCCGCCCAGCTCGCGCGCGGCCTTGACCCCCCAGTACGCCTTCGCGGCATCGACCGCGAGGTCGCCGGCCGCCTCGTCGGCGAGCGCCACCTGCGCGTCGAGTCCGGCGCGCGCGGCGCTGCGGGCGTGCGCGATCTTGCCGAACGTGTAGAGCGGCTGCGTGATGTCGAGCTGCGCCGAGCCGAACAGCCCCGAGAACCGCAGCGCGAAGTTCTTCGGCTCGGTCATCGTGCACCCCGGGTCGATGCAGCGGATCTCCGGGCTGATCGTCCCGAACGCCGTCGCCTTCACCCGCGGCAGCCGGGCGGCGTCCGCCTCGTCCACCCGCGCGGCGGCGGCGGCACGGTCGCCCTCCGCCATCGCCGCCTTCGGGCTCGCGATCGCCTTCGCGATCACCTCCTCGAGCGTGAGCTTGGGCGGCACGGCGAGGGCCACCGAGGCAAGGCTCGGCAACACCAGGAGTCCGATCACGAGCGAGCGCATGGCTCGCGTTGTACTACGCCGCGCGGCGTTATCCCGGTGCCGGGCACCATCGGCTGATCGCACCCGCTTCACAGGCGGTCCAGCATCGCAGGCTGGCGCATCAGACCCGGTCGGGACGTGCCCGAAGCGTGGGTTGCGGCGTCAGGCGGCGCGCAGGATGACGCGTGTGATCTCGAGCGGCGCCAGCAGGCGGACCGGCGGGCCCCAGTAGCCGCAGCCGCGGGTGACATACAGCTGGGTACCCTCGTGCACGTAGCGCCCCGCGAGCAAGCCGCCCTGCTGCACCCGCACGATGTAGTGCCACGGCCAGATCTGCCCGCCGTGCGTGTGCCCCGACAGCTGCAGATCCACCCCGTGCAGCGCGGCGCGCCGCACCTGCCGTGGCTGGTGCGCCAGCAGCACGAGGGCGCGCGCCGGATCGCGCCCGGCGACCGCGGCCGCCAGGTCCTCGCCGTGGCCGGGGAACCGGTCGGCGCTGTAGTCATCGACCCCCGCCAGCTCGAAGCTCGCGTCCCCCGCGCCGATCGTGACCCGCTCGTTGCGCAGGTAGCGCGCGCCGAGCCGGGTGATCTCGGCGATCCACGCGTCGGCCCCCGCGTAGTACTCGTGGTTGCCGGTGATCGCGAACACCCCGTGCCGGGCGCGTAGCTGGCCGAGCGGCGCGATGTCGTCGCGCAGATCGGCGACAGTGCCGTCGACCAGGTCGCCGGTCAGCGCGACCAGATCCGGCGCGAGCCGGTTCGCGTGATCGACCACACGCTGCACGAACGCCCGGTCGATCGTCATGCCGACGTGGAGATCCGAGATCTGGACGATCGTGAAGCCGTCGAGCGCGCGGGGCAGCTTCGCGAGCTTCACCTCCACATTGACGATCTCGTGCTCACCGCGTGCTTCGAACATGCCGGTCGCGACACTACTCCCTCCCACCGCGAGCGCGGCGCCCCCGGTGACGCGCGTCAGGAACCTCCGGCGCGACAGCGACGCCACCACCTCCGGCGGCTGCCGCATCGCCCGGCGGCCCAGCCACGCGACCAGCCGCGCCACGTCGATCGCGACGAGCGCGACGAACGTCAGCCCGCCGAGCGCCATCCACGGCAGCGAGATCCAGCCCAGCGTCGCCGCCAGCCCCGGCGCGTACATCCGGCTCGTCGTCGTCAGCGGGATCGACAGGAACATCACGACGATCCCCACCGTCGCCACGACGTGCCAGCGCCGGGGCAGGTGAGCCGGCCGCACGAGCCGCAGCCACAGGTACGTATGGATCCCGGCCGACACGGTACTGCCAAGCAGGATCCGTAGAATCGTAGCGATCACGCCGAATCATAGCAGGCCGGCCCCGCCGCGCCGCCCTTGCAGGCGCCCTGGGACGCGGCATGCTGCCGACATGGAAGCCAGCGGCACCCCCGCAGCGACGGCAGCGACGGCAGCGACGGCAGCGACGGCAGCGACGGTTGCGGCGGGTGACCCCATCGCCGCGTCCGAGGCTGCCTCAGCGCTTGCTCCGTCCGCCCTTCCGTCCGCGCCGCTCGTGCTCTACGACGGCACCTGCGGCCTGTGCGCCAGGTCCGTGCGCTGGATCCTCGATCACGAGCGCGACCACGACATCCTGTTCGCCCCGCTGCAAGGTCCGACCGCCGCGCTCGCCCGCGAGCGCTATCCGCAGATCCCGACGTCCATCGACACCGTCGTCTACGTCAGCGACGGCCGCGCCCACCTGCGCAGCAAGGCCTTCCTCCACGCGGCCCGCCACCTGCGCGCGCCATGGCGCTGGGGCCACGCCCTGCGCTGGTTCCCCGCCTTCGTTCTCGACGCCGCCTACCGCATGGTCGCTGCCCTGCGCTACCGCATCTGGGGCCACGCCGACGCCTGCGGGCTGGTCATGCCACAGCAGCGCCAGCGGTTCTGGCCGTAGTCCACTGGCTCTTGGGATGGCGATGTCATTCCGAGCTTCTTCGCCGCATTCATTATGACTCGGACCGACATGCAATCCGTATGCTCGCCTACCAATTGGGCGTCAGTGAGTGAATCCTTCCCGATACTAGTTACATTTGCATAGATTACATATCGCAGGAGCTGCGCAATCGGCGTTATTTTCGCATTGTTCGCCAGCTGCAGTGTTGATGTAACCGTCGCCGCAGGCGGGGGGATGGCATTTTTTTAAGCCTGCAGTCACGCCATTGCACGTGCTCGTATCGGCAATTCCATTGTCACATCCTTCCCCTGACATCGCATTGCGATAGCTGTCGCCACATTTGGCAATATTACAACTTGCAACGCCTGCAGTGTTGCCATTGCACGTGCTTGTATCGGCACCCGACGCTGGGTCACAGTATTCCCCTGCTACCGCGTTGACATGATTGTCACCACATCTGGCGAGCTGACACCTTACACTTGTAGGATTTGCACTGCTGCCATTGCACGTACTTGTATCGGCGCTACCGCCATCACAAGCTTCCCCCGCCGGGGCGTTGTGGTAGCCGTCGCCACACATGGCAAGATGACAGCTTGCTGAGCCTGCATTGTTGCCATTGCAGGCAGCCGTATCGGCACCTCCGGCCTTGTCGCACTCCTCTCCAAGGTTCGTTTCTACGATCCCGTTGCCGCAAATCAAATGACAATTGATATCACATGAATCGGTGGGTGTCCCGTTGCTTTGACCATGATCGCAGGTCTCGCCGACGTCTTGGATGCCATTGCCACATTCCTGGGTCGATGTACAGTCATGATTGCACTGGTCGGCAACGAAGACGTCGTTGATAGTTTCACCATCGATGACATTGCCGTCGTCGCAGATCTCACCCTTGTCTACGATGCCATTGCCGCAGCCATCATTGTCGACACAGACCGGCTGATTGGCAGCGCAGCTCTGCCCGGGCCCGCAAATGATGGTGCCGCATAGGGGCTCCAACGCAGGGTACCCGCAGGCAGTGAATGCCATCAGGAAGATCAACCACGTAAACGGTTTGATCTCTGTCCTGAGAACATGCTCGCTCTGTTGTTTCCTCATGACCCTCCAGGTGTAATCAGCGCTGCAATGAGCCCGAAGGTTGCAGCCTCGCGGTGAGTTCGAGGAAAGCTCAGGGCGTGGCCGTGCCAGCGCACGGTGCGGTGGGGGGGGCAGCCGTGTGAACACAGTGGGTTGCGCCGTTCGGTGTGACAGCAATCGCAGCGTTGGTCGCATGGTACAGGCGGCACGCAAGCGAATTTCCCGCCGCCGCCGTGCTGTACGCGTGCGTCTTGTCAAACGCAGCGCAGGCGGACATACAGTCGGTCATGTTTCGGTACTGATAGAGGGAGTTACCGTTACCGTCCTTGGGATTGCCAGCGAGGGGAACATCCTGCGAGCCGCAAGCCTGGATTTCAAGGGTGCAGAAGCTCGCGCAGACGTCGCCACCGCTACAATAGGCCGGAGGAGCGGCCGTGATCAGATCGCCGCCTGGGCCGGCGTGAACGCAGTGGGTTGCCGCCGCCGTCATCGCGGGCGCGCCTCCATGATAGATGCGGCACCCGAGCGTGTTGCCAGCCGTGTCGGTGACCTTGCTGGTTCCCACGGTGAAGGATGCGCACGTAGCGAGGCAATGCGGCATATCGGGGTACTGGGCGTTCGCGCCGGTACAGTTTGCCTGGACCTCGGTGCAGTAGGCGGAGCAGTTGAGCGCGACGGGGGCCGCATCGGGCGCGGCGTCGATCGCGGCATCGGCGGCCGGCTTCTTGTCATCGTTGCAGCCTGCCAGGGCCATCATGATAAGGAAGGTTCGCATGGGTCGCATGAGCCGAATGGTGGGTGAGGTCGTGGACTTCTGCAACGATTTCTGTCACAATTTACAGAGATATGAGGTGGACGACCTCGCTTCTCCTGCGAGAAAGCCTGGGACCGGACATGTACGCTGCTGATCGACGAGGACGCTGCTGTCGCGGCACTGACCACAGCGGACCGACTTCATCGGGGGGCGTGGGTGAGTGTGCTCTCCCGTTCGAACGAGATCGTAGGCACACCTTCAAGTTCATTTGACGGGCGCGAGCGTTACCAACTGGACAACTCGGCCAGTTCCACGAGTTGGGGCAACTCACCATACCATGGTCGGGGTGACGCGGGGGCAGGGCTAGCGAGCCCCGCGGCATCCGCCGCCCGATCTATGCCGAGGAAAACTCGCCATCAACAGTATTGCATCAACTGAAAAGTGAATTCGCGAGTACTAAACACATTTGCATGACATATTACACGTCGTAGCAGGGAGTGCGCAATCCGCATTGCTTTCGCACTGCTCTCCGGCTACTGCATTGAGGTAGCCGTCGCCACACGAAGGAACGCGGCAGCTCCCGGGGCCATTGGCGCCACCGTTATTGCCGTTGCATGCTGCCGTGTCGACGCCCCCGGCGTTGTCACAGGTCTCTTTCTGTGTGGCGCCTGGTGGGGTGAACGCCGTGTTGATGTAGCCGTCGCCACACGCAGGAGCACGGCAGCTTGCGGGGCCATTGGCGCCACCGTTATTACCGTTGCATGCCGCCGTGTTGCCGCCCCCGGTGGTGTCACAGCTCTCAGTCAGTGTGGCACCGGATGGCGTGAACAGTGTGTTGATGTAGCCGTCGCCACACGCAGGAGTACGGCAGCTTGCGGGGCCATTGGCGCCACCGTTATTGCCGTTGCACAATGCCGTGTTGACGCCTCCGGCGTTGTCACAATTCTCGTTCAGTGTGGCGCTAGGTGGCTTGTACAGGGTGTTGACGTAGCCATCGCCACACGCAGGAGCGCGGCAGCTTCCGGGGCCATTAGCGCCACCGTTATTACCGTTGCATGTCACCGTGTTGCTGCCCCCGATGGTGTCACAGCTCTCGGGCAGTGTGGCACCGGGTGGAGTGAACAGGGTGTTGAGGTAGCCGTCGCCACACGCAGGAGCACGGCAGCTTGCGGGGCCATTGGTGCCAGCGTTATTGCCGTTGCATAATGCCGTGTTGACGCCTCCGGCGTTGTCACAATTCTCGTTCAGTGTGGCGCCAGGTGGCTTGTACAGGGTGTTGACGTAGCCATCGCCACACGCAGGAGCACGGCAGCTTCCGATGCCGTTGGCGCCACCGTTATTACCGTTGCATGCTACCGCGCCAGCGCTC
Organism: Cumathamnion decipiens; assembly: GCA_032356425.1. NCBI lineage: Eukaryota > Rhodophyta > Florideophyceae > Ceramiales > Delesseriaceae > Cumathamnion > Cumathamnion decipiens. The sequence continues at coordinate 16,921 of JAUKWE010116889.1, read as the reverse complement.
CCGGCGTCGCAACTCTCTGGCAATGTGGCGCCGGGTGGAGTGAACTGTGTGTTCAGGTAGCCGTCGCCACACGCAGAAGCACGGCAGCTTCCGATGCCGTTGGCGCCACCGTTATTGCCGTTGCATGCTGCCGTGTTGGCGCCCCCGGTGTCGCAACTTTCCGGCAGTAGAGCGCCGGGTGGAGTGAACAGTGTGTTGAGGTAGCCGTCGCCACACGCAGGAGCACGGCAGCTTCCGGGACCATTGGCGCCACTGTTATTGCCGTTGCATACTACCGTGTCGGCGCCCCCGGTGTCGCAACTTTCCGGCTGTGAGGCGCCAGGTGGCTTGAACTGTGTGTTGACGTAGCCGTCACCACATGTAGCAGCCTTGCATTTTGAAAGGCCTGCAGTGGTGCCATTGCACGTGGTCGTATCAGCACCTCCGGAAGAATCACAGGTTTCTCCTGCCATCGTGTTGGCGTAGCCATCACCACAGATAGGAGTCTTGCAGCTTGCGGTACCCGCAGTGCTGCCATTGCACGCGGCCGTATCAGCATCCCCATTGTCACAGGCCTCCAAGCTCGCTGGATTGCGATAACCGTCGCCACATCTAGAATCATGACAGCTTGCGAGGCCCGCAGCGTTGCCGTTGCATGTGCTCGTGTCGGCACTGCCACGATCGCAAGTCTCTGTTGCCGCCGCGTTGACATAATTGTCGCCACAGATCGCAGCCTTGCATCTTACATTCATATTTCCTGCAGTGCTGCCATTGCAGGTGCTCGTATCGGCACTGCCAACATCACAAGTCTCCCCTGCCGCCATGTTGGGATAATTATCACCGCAGACAGCAGTATGACAGCTGATAGCCCCTGCATTTTTACCATTACATGTGGTTGTGTCGATCCCGCCTGCGGTTTCGCATTCCTCTCCAGCCACGGTGTTCTTGTGGCCGTCTCCGCATGTGGAAGTCTGGCAGCTGGCAGCGCCTAGATTCTTGCCATTGCATGTCGCCGAATCGGCGCCTCCAAGATTATCGCATTGCTCGTTCGCCGTTGTGTTCCTGTAACCATCGCCACAGGCGGAAAATCGACAGCTGCCGGCGCCATCGCTGCCATTGTTGTTGCCGTTGCATGTGGCGGTGTCTCCACCGCCGAGGGTGTCGCATTGCTCGACAGCGCTGCCGCCGGGTGGAGTGAATAATATGTTGAGGTACCCGTCGCCGCACGCAGGAAAATGACAACCCAGAACTCCTGCAGTCTTGCCATTGCAGGATGGCGTATCTTTGCCTGCACTCTCACAATCTTCCCCGGCTGCGGTGTTGATGTAGTTGTCACCGCAGCTCACGAATGTGCAAAAGACACCGTTGCATTGTGCGGTATCCGTGCCAGTGGAGTCGCACTTTTCGCCGGCTATCATGTTGGTGTAACCGTCGCCGCACTTGGGGGCCTTGCAGCCGAAAGCTCCGGCCTTGTTCGAGTTGCAATCCGTTGAGTCCATGGTGCCCGGATCGCACTGCTCGCCCTTGTCCTGGTCCACCGTTCCGTTGCCGCAGACCTTGCTTACCAGGTGACAGGTGACGTCACAGGTATCGTCGATCGTCCCGTTGAGCTTGCCATCGTCGCAGGCCTCGCCCGTGTCCTTGATGCCATTTCCGCACTCCTGGCTCGATGTACAGTCATGGTTGCACTGATCGAGGACGTACACGCCGTTGCTGTCCGTCTCTCCATCGATGATGTTGCCATCGTCGCAGACCTCGCCCTTGTCGATGACCCCGTTGCCACAGCCGCCGATGGCGATACAGATCGCCTCGTTGGCGGCGCATTCCTGGCCTTCCTTGCAGCGGATGCCAAATTGCGCGCAGAAGTTGGTCTTGGTGTCGAAGGCACAGGATCCGTTCATGACGGCGGTCGCCGCGATCAGGGCTGCCGTCATGGCAAATCCCCAGATTCGAACGGCGTGCTTCTGCTGGGATCGATGCATGGCAGTCCTCCAGTTCAATGGCTCACGGTCACCGACATGCCGAGCATGTCGGTAGACACCACGGGGATCACGGCGACTCCCGTGGCGTTCGGGTTTGCGTCTTCGCGCTCCATCAGGTGTGGGCGATTCAGGTACAGGAGCACCACGCCAGCGGCGATCGCCGCGCCGCCCGCGACGTAGCCTGCGACGGCGATCTTCTGCTCCAGCCGGGCCTTGCTCAACCGGGAGCTCAGGTTCGGGTCTCCCATGTTGATCTGCGCTTCCGTGCAGCCCATCGTCGCGCAGGCCAGCTTCCCGAACCCGGTGTCATAGGTGTTGAAATCGCGGGCCGAGAACGCATGAAATACACCGCCCGCGGCGGCGATCGCGACCCCGGATCCGACGACCGCCCATGGCTTCCAGACGGCCCACGGCCTGTCCTCGATCAGCTTGCGCAAGGAGATAGTGAGCGTCTCCAGCTTCGCGGGGGCAACGGTCACATGCTTGGATTGGGTGATATATTCCGGCTGCTTCGCGGTGACCTCATGCGCCTGGGGTCTGACCCAGACCTCGCGGCTGCCTGGGCCGGTGAACAGCAGCTCGCCGTCGAGGATGACCTCGGCTCCCTGGTTCGGACAGCTGACGCGGAGCCGGCCGAGGTGGCGCTGCACCTCCAGGAGCTGCTTCTTGGCTTCCTGGAACCGGTCGGCCCGGAGCGGATCCGCGCCGTACTTCAACGCCTGTTCGAGGTTTTCGCGCGCCTCGAGGTACTGGCTGAGGTTGATCTGGGCGATCGCCAGGTTGAAGTAGAACGCGGGGTGCTTCCACTTCTCCAGCGCTTCCGTGTACTTCTCGACCGCCTGGGAAAACAGCGGGATCTTGAACAGCCGGTTGCCTTCGAGGAAGACTTCGCGCGCGGCGGTGCGGGTTTCCTGTTTGACGCCCTTGTTCCAGGGCATGTCTTCGCTGCCGGCGAAGTTGGGCTCGTCCACCGCCTGGGCGTGAAGCGGAGCGCGGGTGGCGATCAAGCCACAGACGATCACGCCGATGAAGATCGAGACGTTGGCAGTCTTCATGTGGTGCAACCCCCCCTGGCGGTGTGCGGCGCGGTACCCGTCATCGATCGTGGACCGCCACGTCCGGGATGATCTTGACGCCGCGGGTCTGCGCCTCGAGCTCCTCGACCCGCTTCTTCTCCTGGGCGAGGAGGGCGGCCAGCTTGTCGCCCGCGCGCTTGGCGTCGGCGGCGGCGGCCTCGGCAGAAGCGGCAGCCTCGGTGGCCCGCTGCTTGCTGCGCCGCTCCAGGCGCTTGGACTTTTCCGCGCGCAGCCGGGCGGTGTCTGCCTCGGTTCGCGCTAGCTCGGACTCTTGCCGGGCTCGCTCGGACTCCTGGCTCGCCCGCTGGGCCGCGTCGATCGCCGCGACGAGGTCCGCGTTCTTGGTCTCGAGGCTCTTGCTGGCCGCGATGGCCTTCTCGCGCTCGGTGTTGGCGGTGATCTCCGCGGCCTTGGCGGTCTTCTCCGCGGCCTTGGTCAGCGCGAGCTGCTCCGCGACGCGGCGCGCCTGGGCGGTGGCCTCCTGCTGGGCGTTGCGGATCGTGACGAGCGCGACGCCGGCGGCGATGAGGAGGAGGGACAGAAAGCCCATCGCCGCAATGATGGCGATGCGCTTGCGGCGCGTGGCCTTGACCGAGAGCGAGAACACGGCCTTCAGGTAGGCGGCCTGGAGCTCGGGGAGCTCGCCGCGGTACCGGCTGTGCCAGTGCTTGGCCTCCTGCATGGCCTCACCGCGCCACAGCAGATCCTTGGCATAGCCCTTGGCCTGCCACTGCTTGGCCGCGTTGCGCAGCTGCTCGAGGAAGCCGGCGTCTTCCTGGGTCTCGTCGAGCCAGCGCCGCAACAGCGGCCAGCCGTGGATCAGGGACTCGTGGACGATCTCGACGGTGCCGCCGAGCGACATCGTGCCGCCCGTGCTGGCGGTGGTCTGGCCGACGAGGAGGCGCGAGCGCACGAGGCGGTCGATCACCCGGTAGACCTCGGCGGGATCTTGCGACAGCTCGTAGAGCTCGCTCACCGGCACGACGGCGCGGGTGCGCTCGGAGGTGACCAGGCGCAGGAACAGGGCGCGCACGAGGACCTGTTCGCGCTGCGAGCACTCGGCGATGACGGCGTCGGCGTGGCTGGCCAGGGCGCCGGCGATGCCGCCGATGCGCTGGTAGCTCTCGGAGGTGAGCAGCCGGCGGCCGGTGTCGCGGGTCTCCCAGAGCTGGCTGGCGGCGAACTGGAGCAACGGCAGGGCGCCCGGGGTGTGCTCGAGGTGATCGAGCATGGACTCGATCATCGACGGCACCTCGAACTGATAGCCGGCCATCTCGGCGGGCTGGAGCAGGGCGTCGCGCAGGCCCTCGCGGTTGGGCGGGGTCAGGAAGTGCAAGCCGTGGGTGAGCTCGGCCATGAGCGCGGGGGCCTCGGCGACGTAGTCGAGGAAGTCCGAGCGCAGCGACAGCACGAGCCGGAGCGGGGTGGTGACGTCGTCGCAGACGCCGGCCAGGCAGGCGGCGAACGCGATCCGCTCGCGCGGGTCGGGGACCTGGGTGTAGAGCTCCTCGAACTGATCGACGAACAGGAGGATGTGCTGGTTGCGGCTGCGGGCCCGGCTGCGCAGCGCGGCGCCGAGGTAGCCGGGCTCGGCGTAGAGCCGCTCGATGATCGCCTGTTGATGCGACAGATCGCCCGACGTGGTGTTGATGGCGCCGGTGTTGGGGATGGCGCCCGTGTGGGGGATGGCGCCCGTGTTGATGCCGGTGCCGGTGAAGGCGCCGGTGACGCTCGGGCTCGTGCTCAGCATCGGCGTGAGCGCATAGGCGAGCGCGGCCATCGGGGTGCGGCCGGGGCGCACGACGATGGTGGACCATTGCTCGCCCGAGACCTTGAGCGCAGGCACGATGCCGGCGCGCACGAACGACGACTTGCCGACGCCCGAGGGGCCGACGATGCCGAGCAGCGGCGCGTCGCGCAGCCGGGTGACCGCGGCGGCGACGTCGCGCGACCGGCCGAAGAACCGGTGCGCGTCGGACTCCTGGAACGACTTGAGGCCGGCGTAAGGGCTCTCGTCGGAGCGCAGCCGCCGGACGAAGCGGCCCGGGAGCAGCGGCTCGAGCGCGTCGAGCAGCTCGCGGGCGGTTGCGATGCGCTGGTCCTTGGGCTTCTGCAGGCAGCGATCGATGACGTTCGCGAGCTCGTCGGGCAGGTCCGGGCAGACGGTGCGCACGCCCGGCATTGGCTCCTGGATCACGCCCGTGACCATGAGGTCCCAGCCCTCGCGGGGCGCGAGGGGGTGGTGGCCGGAGACCATCTCGAACAGGATGATGCCGACGGCCCACAGGTCAGTCTGGTGATCGACGATGCCGCCGTTGGCGCCCCACTGCTCCGGTGACATATAGGGCAGGGTGCCCATGAGGGTCCCCATGCGGGTCAGCTGGCGGGAGCCGACGGCGCCCGGCTCGGCGGCCTTCGCGGCCGCGTTCCGGGCCAGCACACCACCGTCTTCGTCTCCGCCCTGCGCGAGCTTCGCGATCCCGAAGTCGAGGACCTTGATCGCGCCGGAGTCGGTCACGAAGATGTTGTCGGGCTTGAGATCGCGGTGAACGATGTTGTGCTCGTGCGCGATGGTGAGCGCGCGGACGACCGGCACCATGAGTTCGACGGTCTGGGCGGCCGCGAGCCTCCGGCCGTCCTGCAGGAGCTGGGTCAGCGGCGCTCCCTGCAGATACTCGAGCACCATGAAGGGATTGCCGGCGTGCTCGCCGACTTCATAGATGACAATGATATTTTCGTGGCTGCACCGGGCGGTGGCCTTGGCCTCGATGATGAAGCGGGCGGTGAGCTCCGGCTGGTCGTTGCTGTTGAGGACCTTGATCGCGACCTTGCGGCCGAGCTTGGTGTCTCGCGCGGCATAGACCGCGCCCATGCCACCCTTGCCGAGCTCTCGGATGATCTCGTACTGTCCGATCCGCTCGCCCGGCAGGGGCAGCAGGGACGCGGATGCAGGCGCTGCCTCGGCTGCGGGCGTCTCCAGGACCATGCTCGGCGTCATGGCCTCGGCGACAGCGCCGGGCGCCGTCACCTTCGCCGGCGCAGCCCGGAGTGCCTTCCCCGGGTCGTTGTACCCCCCCGTAGAGGTAAGTACGCGTCCACTCATGGCATTACATCTCCCGAAGCCATCAAGCTGGCCTAGCCCTAACGTGTATCATTCCTCATCGGCGACGTGGGCGCGATTTATGAACAGATCAGCGGTGGAACTGTCCGGCTGGATAATTTCACCAGCGATGCGCTGTGGTCATGTGGGATGTCACCACCGGTGCGGCATCGTGCGGCAATCCCTGGCGTGAATAGCAGGGCCTGGCAGCGCTCGACGATCGCCGGCCTGCCGCTGCGCGGGCGCAGCGTGACGAGGGTTCGGCGGTGACGACCGCTTCTGCGAGCGGAGCTTCGCGTGCTGCGCCATCGCCGGTTTCGGCCGGCCGGGTTTCCGTTCGGCGAGGTTCTGGCGAAGAATCCCCGCATGAAGCGCTCTGCGTGCCTGCTCGTGATCGTGCTCACCGCGTGTCCGGCCACGGGGACGGGCCCGCTGCCGCCGGTGCAGCCGGCGCAAGCCGGGGTCGGCTGCCCCGCCGCGAAGGACGTCTTCGTCGCGTCGTACCTGACGCACGACGAGCGAGGCAGCGCCGACCCGGCGGGTGGCCACACCGGCTGGGTGCTGCCGCTCCACGATCTCGGGGTCGTGACGATCGCGAACCAGCCCGAGTACGCGGCGATCGACGGGACCACGGCGCAGGCGCTGGGCGTGCCCCCGGCGCCGGCCAGCGTCTGGCTGATGGTGCCCGGCCAGCCGCCGTGCAAGGCGACCGCCGGTTCGTACTACGGCGCGGCCGTCGATTCACCGAAGCCGAACGTCACGTACGGGGTCGAGCTCGCCGGGTGCGCGGCGCCGCCGAAGGAGCAGCAACAGGACGCCGAGGCGATCGCCGTGGTCTCCGAGCAGGCACCCACCGAGTGCCAGATCCTGGCGCCGCAGCCGGTCGCGGCGCGGCTCGGCGAGACCGACGCGCAGAAGCACTGGCAGCGCCCGACGAAGGCGACGCCGATCCCACCGGCGCTGGCCGCGGTGCTCCCACCGCACGACTGCCGGGCACCGGGCTGCGAGATGCTGTGGGCGATCGCCCAGGTGGATGTCGCGAACCGGCCGGTCGCGTGGGCGGGCGCGGTGAACTGGCTCGCGATCCCGACGGAGGCGTCGGTCGCTGCGTGTGACTGGAAGTCCGAGACCTTCGCCGGGTTCTTCGTCGCCGGGCCCGACGGCAAGGCGGTGAAGGTCACCGAGGGCCAAGATCATCCGCTCTTGCTCACCGCCGTGCTGGCGGATCGAACCGGCGCGAAGCTGCTCGTCGCGGAGGGTGCCGGCGAGTATGCGACCTACGATCTCGCGGCGGGCACGGCCAAGCTCGCGCGTCACCTGGTCTGGCTGCTGCTGGGCGCCGACGCGTACGCGATCGACGAGCGGATCGGCCCGAGCTGCGGTCCGGATCCGGACAGGCACTGACGCCCGCAGCAGCCCGCTGGCGAGGCCGCCGGGTGGCGCCGCGGCTACCTCATCGCCTCGTGATAGAACACCGAGATCGTGATGCAGTGAAAGGCGGCGTCACTCGACTGGGTCACGATGATGTCGGTGAGCTTGCGCTGCGAGCTGCTGGCGATCCAGGCGGTGACTTTGTCGCCGAGCTGTGCGCGGTCGGCGAACATGGTCGCCGAGAAGATCTTCACACCATTGAATGGAACCACAGCCGAGCGTAGCACGGGCTCGGTGGCGCAAGTGTTTCCGTGGGATCGTGCACGATCTCGCCGGTCATTTCCCTGCGTTGCGGGTCTCCGCCGCCGTCCGGGCGGCATGGTCCAACCACTCCGCGCGTGCGGCGGGGGCGCGCCGCCGGATCAATCGCAACGCAGGACGCGGGGGCCCGGCGGCTCGGCGAACAGCTCGGCCACGGCGGCGGCGCGGCGCCCGAGGACGCGGCGCTGGTTGGTGTAGCCCTTGTCGGTGGTCTCGCCGTCGTCGAGCGACAGCGGCTCGGCGACGATGATCGCGCGGCCGATCCGCTCGCTGCTGTGCGGGTGCGCGGCGTTGTAGGTGGCGAGCAGGGCGCGCAGGCGCCCGGCGAGGTCGCCGGCGGCGAGCGCCTGGCCGGCAGGCGCCGGGAACACCAGCGCGCCGAGCGCGTCGCGATCGTGCCCGGCGATCACCACCTCGAGCACGAGCGGCGCGCACGCCTCGAGGACCGCGAGCCGGACCTGGGCGACGCCGACCCAGGTGCCCGAGGACAGCTTGAAGTTCTCGCCGAGCCGGCCGCCGAACACGATGCCGGCCGCGGGGCGGGCGAAATCGACGAGCCGGCCCGCGTCGCCGGTCGGCAGGAAGCCCTCGGCGTCGAGCTCGATCGGCGCGACCGTGCCACCGGGCTGCCAGGTGCCGGGCGTGACGTTGGCGCCGCGCACGCGTAGCTCGAGGCGATCGTGCACCGGCGCGAGCTTGATCTGGACGCCCGGCACGGGGAGGCCTAGGTTGCCGGTGGTCTCGGTGGCGAAGTGGGCCGAGGTCGCGAGCGGCGCGGTCTCCGTCGAGCCCCACGCGGAGGTGAAGAACACGTCGCGGCGCCCGGCGCGCGCGGCGACGCGCTCGAGCCGCGCGCGGGTCGCCGGGCCGAGCGCCGCCGCCGCGTAGAACACGAGGTCGAGCCGGGCGAACACCGCGGCCGCGGCGCGCTCGTCGGCCTCGAGCAGCGCGACCGCTTGATCGAAGCCGCGCGGCACGTTGAACCACATCGTCGGCGAGATAGCTGCGAGGTTCTCGATCGTGGTCTCGATCCGGCCCGGCACCGGACGGCCGCGATCGATGTACAAGGTCCCGCCGCCGCGCAGCACGAGGTGGAAGTTGTGGTTGCCGCCGAACGTGTGGCTCCACGGCAGCCAGTCGACGATCACCGGCGGTGTCGCCGCCAGGAACGGCCAGCACGCGGCGAGGCTCTCCTGGTTCGCGGTCAGCATCCGGTGCGTATTGACCACGCCCCGGGGCGTACCGGTCGAGCCCGACGTGAACAGGACCTTGGCGATCGTGTCCGGGGTGAGCCCGGCGAACGCGCGTTCGAGGGCGCGCGACCGCGGCGTGCGGGCGAGCGGCGCGATCGCGTCGAGCGGCTGGAGATCGGTGAGCCCCGTCGCGGTGATCGCGGCGAGCGCCGGCGCGAACGGCCGCGGCTCGTCGGCGAACACGAAGCCGGGACGGAGCTGGCCGGCGATCTCGCGCAACCGGCGGAAGCTCGCCGACTGGAGCGAGTACGCGGACGACACCGGCGCGGCCGGCACGCCGGCGTGCATCGCGCCGAGCGCGACGAGCGCGGCGGCGACGCTGTTGTCGGACAGGATCATCACCGGCCGCGCGGGGGTCGCGCCGCGCGTGAGCAAGCTCGTCGCGATGCCCTCGACGGCGGCGAGCGCCTCGCCGTAGGACAGCCGCGCCCACGCGCCGTCGCGATCGCGCTCGGCGAGGAACGTCGCGTCCGGCCGGTCGCGCGCCCAGCGCACGAGCCAGTCGCCGATGCAGCGCGCGGGCTCGCCCGGCGCGACCGGCGACTCCAGCACCAGGCCGGTCGTCGTGGGGTGAACGCGGACCTCGGGGGCGAGCAGGTCGATCATCGGGGCAACGATAGCCCTGACGATGGGCCCGCGCCCGAGCTAGTGCGCGCCGCTCGGGGCGCCCGGCGCCGCCCGGGGCCGCTGGAGCAGGATCACCGTGATGATGCCCAGGCCGATCGCGAGCATCGTGATCCGGAAGCCGTCCTCGAACGACAGCACCATCGCCTCGCGCGCGACCCGCCCCATCAGGGCGCCGGCGGGGTCCATGCCGCGCCGCAGGAACCCGAGCCATTGCTCCTGCGCCAGCGGGTTGTAGGGCGAGACGTGCTCGGCGAGCTGCGCCGAGTGCGCCGCGATGCCATCGGCGACGACCTTGCCCATCCACGCGGTCCCGAGCGAGCCGCCGAGCTCGCGGGTCAGGTTGAACAGGCCCGTGGCGTTGCCGCGCTGCTCGGGTGCCAGGTTCGACAGCGCGGCGATGCTGACCGGGACGAACACGAACACCAGGCCTAGCGAGCGGACCAGGTTCGGCCACACGAGGTCGTAGAACCCGGCATCCGCCGTCAGGTGCGAGGCGATCCACTGCGACAGCGTGGTCATGGTGACGCCGAACACCAGCAGGTAGCGAGGATCGAGCCGGTTCGCCATCTTGCCGATCAGCGGCATCAGGAAGATCTGGGTCATCCCGGCGAGCAAGAAGATCCGGCCGATGTCGAGCGCGGCGTAGTGCATCACCGCGCCGCAGTACAGCGAGAACAGGTAGCTCGCGCCGAACACGGCGAGCCCGAGCAGGAAGTTGAGGCCGGTCCCGGCCGCGTAGCTGCGGTTCTTGAACACGCGCAGGTCCACGACGGGGTTCGGGGTTTCCAGCTCGTGGACGATGAACGTGACGAGCGCGATCGCGGCGACGGCGCCGAGCACCAGGATCAGCGTGCTCTCGCTCCAGCCCTCGCGGTTGCCCTCCTCGAGCACGTACTGCAAGGACGCCATGCCGACGGCGAGCAGGCCGATGCCCACCGCGTCGATCCGGGCGGTGTCGGGCGCAAAGCCGGGCTCCTGCAGCACTCGCGGAATGACGAACGCGACGGCGAGCCCGATCGGCACGTTGACCAGGAAGATCCAGTGCCAGCTCGCCCAGTCGATCATGTAGCCGCCGATCGTCGGGCCGAGCAGGGGGCCGGTGATCGCGCCGAGGCCGAACAGCGCCGCCGCCATGCCGTGCTGCGCGCGGGGATAGCGCGCGAACAGGATCGCCTGCGACGTCGGGATGATCGCGCCGCCGCCCATGCCCTGCAGGATCCGGAACAGGACCAGCGACGGCAGGTTCCAGGCCAGGCCGCACAGCGCGCTGGCGATCGTGAAGAGGAGGACCGAGGTCGAGAAGTAGCGGCGGAACCCGAACCGGCGCTGCAGCCAGCCGGTCATCGGGATCACCACGATGTTGGCCATCATGTAGCCGGTCGAGACCCAGCCGATCTGGTCGATCGGGGTGCCGAAGCTCGCCCGGATATCGCTGAGCGCGACGTTGACGATCGAGATGTCGATCATCGCCATCAGCGCCGCCGCCATCACGACGATCGTGATCGCGGCCTTGCCGCCTTGAATCGGACCCTGCATCAGCGGGTGTGGATCGTGACCTCGGCGCTCATGCCGGGGCGCAAGAGGTGGCCGCGCCGATCGTCGAGCTTGATCTTGACCGGGACGCGCTGGGTGACCTTGATGAAGTTGCCGGAGGCGTTCTCCGGCGGCAGCAGCGAGAACCGCGACCCGGTGCCGGCGGCGATGCTGTCGACGTGGCCGGTCAGCGAGCCGGCGAACGAGTCGACGAGGACCTCGGCGGGCTGCCCGGGCTTGACCTCGGCGAGCTGGGTCTCCTTGAGGTTCGCGACGACCCAGGTGTCGCTGAGATCGACGATGGCCAGGAGCGCGCGGTCGGGCGACACCAGCTGGCCGGGCTCGACGTTGCGCTTGGTGATCGTGCCGGCCAGCTCGGCGCGCAGCTTGGTGTACTCGAGCTCGAGGCTCGCGCGATCGAGCGCCGCCTGGGCCTGCGCGCCCCGCGCCTCGGCGAGCGCGACCTGCGCCCGTGCCGCCTCGACCTGTTCATCGACGGTCGCGGCCGCGAGCAGCCGGCCGCGCGCCGAGACCTCGGTGCCGCTCGAGTTCGAGCGGTTGGCCAGCGCGCTGGCGAGCCGGGCCTGCGCCTGCGCGAGCGAGGCATCGGCCTGGGTATCGGCGGAGACCCGCGCGTCGATCTCGGACGCGGTCACGGCCCCGGTCGCGCGCAGCCGCTCGGCGCGCTCGCGGTCGAGCCGGGTCAGCTGCTTGCGTGACTCCGCGGCTGCGACGTCGGCCTTGGCCTGGTCGATCTGCGCCGCCGTGCTGCCGGTGACCGCCGCGGCCTGGGCGATCGCACCCTGGGCGACCGTGAGGTTGGCCTTCGCCGTCTTTTCGGTCAGCGTGAGCTGGGTCTGGGCCATGCGGAGCTGCGCCTGGGTGGCGGCGAGATCGGCACGGGCTGCCACCACCTTCACCTGCTGATCCCGGTCATCCAGCTCGACGAGGAGATCGCCGGGCTTGACCTCCTGGTTGTCGACGACCAGCACGCGCTTGACCTGGCCGGCGACGCGCGCCGCAACGTTCGAGACATGCGCTTCGATCTGGGCGTCGTCGGTCTTTTCTTTTCCAAGCCGGGACAGGTAGATGTAGGCAGCGATACTCCCAGCCGCGATCAGCAAGCCCACCAGGACCAACGGTGCTCGCCGGCGCTTCTTCAAGGTGGGGGCATCATGCCTCGGCAGCAGTGGCGAAGCTTGGTCGTCTCGAATCGGGGTTACAGCTGCCATGGCGTTCCTCGTGCTCTCTGCATTCCGAAGGCCATCCTTACGGTACGCCATGAGGCCGTGATCTGTCGGTTTCCCTGGCAAAGTCATCAGTGTTTCCGACGTGTAGACGTAGGTCTGTTGCCGAGCCGTAGCTGGGACGGGTGCGACGTCCGGGCCTCCCCGCCCGGGCCTTCCTCGCGGGCGGCCGCCGGTGCGTGCGGGAGCTGCCCCCACGGCGAGGTCAGCGCGTGGCAGTCCAGTACGGCGGGCCACAGCTATTTGCGGATGTGCGAGTCCCGGACATCATCGCCTGACAGCCCGGGTCATGTCCGGAGCGAGGCTGTGAGCGAGACAGTGAGCGGCTCATTGCGGTGGTTCGAACGGTGTTCGCCGATCGCGGTTGCGCATATTGTGCAACCATTCGTGGCTGCAGGCGTTGTATTCTTTGTTGATGAATTATTCCGTCTCCACCACTCTGGCATCCCATCACATTGCACAGTCTCTCGCTGACATCGAATGAGTGCGCAGTTGTGGCCGCAGCTGGGGTATGCTGGGCCTGGGGAGGCCATTGTGCATTTTGTACGACGGACGATCGCCGATCACGGGACCGCAGGATGGCTTCGGCCGAGGATTCCGCGCTGGATCACCGGCGCATGCTGCGGCGGAGCTGCACAGGTGACCAGGTGAATCCTCTGGTTACGATACGGGCCGGCGATCGCCATCCGGACCGCCGGCTCGTGTGGGGTCGGCAGTGGCGCGAGCCAGCAAACCAGATCGTGGCCGGTACGCTAGCAACGATGAGCCATCGCGCCTGCTGTGCATGAGATTTTATAGGCGGCCTGCGCAACATGAGATCCACAAGACAACTCCCCGTCCAGCGCATGAAACTGTATGATCGGGCTTGCACAAACGAGGCAAACGGGACACCGTTACTAACTAGTAGAGGCTCTGGAGTCGGGAGGAGTGTCGTGGAAGAAACGCTTCCTGGCGCCGGGTTGGTCGATGCCGTGCGGCGCGTGCGCCAGCTCGTCGTGGTGTTCGCACCGGGCCGGCAGCTCCCGCCTGCGGTGACGCTCGGGGGCGGGCCCCTGCGGATCGGACGCGAGCGCGATGTCGGGCTCGTGCTCGAGGACGATGAGGTGTCCCGGCGCCATGCCGAGGTCTGGTACGACGATGCGGCGGATCTCTGGATGGCCGGCGATTGCGGGAGCCGGAACGGGCTGTGGGTCGACGGGATCCGGGTCGAGCGCGCGGCGCTCGTGCACGGGACGGTGCTGCGGATCGGCCGGACGTTGCTGGTGGCGGTCGACGTTGAGGTCGCGGCGGGCCGGCAGCTGCGGCACGAGACCCAGGCACTCCGCGGTCACAGCGTAGCGATGCAGCAGGTCCGCGGCGAGATCGCGACGCTGGCGGGCCAGCGGATCCCGCTGCTCTTGCTCGGCGAGACCGGCGTCGGCAAGGAGGTGATCGCGCGCGAACTGCACGAGCGCAGCGGGCGGTCCGGGCCGTTCGTACCGGTGAGCTGCGCGACGATCCCGGGCGGGCACGCGGACGGCGAGGTGTTCGGGCAGATCCTGGGTACGGCCGGCGGTGGGATCGCGGCGCGCGACGGGCTGTTCGCGCAAGCGCGCGGCGGGACGCTGTTCCTCGATGAGATCGGCGAGCTGCCGGCCGCCGTGCAGCCCACGCTGTCGCGCGCGCTCGCGATGGGCGAGGACCGGTCCCCCCGGTCCCCCCGGTCCCCCCGCTCAATGGGGCGTCCCGAGTCGGCCCCGGTCGACGTGCAGGTGATCGCCGCGACGCATCGCGACCTCGCGGCGGACGTCGCGAGCGGCGAGTTTCGACCGGAGCTGTATTCGAGGCTCGCGGGGTGGGTGCTGCGCGTGCCGCCGCTGCGCGAGCGGCGGGACGATATCCTCGGCCTGGCCTACGCGGTCCTCGACCGCTGGCACGGCGGCCGGCTCGCGCTGTCGGCGCGGGCGGCCGAGGCCTTGTTGCTGCACGACTGGCCGTTCAACATCCGCGAGCTCGAGCACGCGATCGAGACGGCCGCGGTGCGCACCGAGGGCGACGCCCTCATTCGCTGCCGGTACCTTCCGCCGGCGATCGGTGATCGTGGGCTGCCGCGCCGGGGCCTCCCGGTCCCGAGCGTGCGTCCGGGCGAGCTCGCGCAGGGCACGGTACCGTCGGCGGCGGAGCTCCGGACCCTGCTGGTCGCGCACGGCGGCAACGTGCTGCACGCCGCGCGCGCGCTCAAGAAGGATCGCCAGCAGCTGTACCGCTGGCTCAAGCGCTACGCCATCGACGTGGCCGCGATCCGCGGCGAGCAGCGAACCGACGACTGATAGGTATCGCGATAACTTCGAGACTGGGTTTGACACATCGGAGCTTGCAGAGGACGATTGTGGTGCAGGTAGTGTCGAGGATGGGCGCACGCCGAGCGAGGCGTTGCCCCGCAATGGGAGGTACCATGACGGACTCTGTGGCCAGGCAAACGATCACGGCTCTCGCATCCGGACGCATCCTCGAGGCTCCGCCGCTCGGCGCGTGCACGATCGAAGAGCTGGTGGCCGCGTGGCCGGACCTCGGTGCGACCGAGGATCACATCGGCACGCTCGGCCGCGACGGGAGCCAGGTGTCCTGGCGCGCGGTGCGTGAGGGGATCGCCGGCCACGTGCTGCGCGTGTGGCACGACGGCGCCGGCGTGCTCGCGATCGAGCTCGAGCGTCCCGAGCTCCCGGGCGGCTGGCCCGCGCTGCGCGCCGGGCTCGGCGCGCCTTCGCAAACGTTCGACATGGTCCGTGATGTCGTGAAGGTCGCGGAAGGCCTGTGGTTCTATCGCGCGCGCGGCGTGGCAGCGCAGACCTCGCTCGCCGGCGAACGCCTCGATCGCGTGATGGTGTTTCCCCCGACGACCGCGGAGGACTTCATCGCGCACCTCGCGATGTCGCTCGTGCCCCCGCGGGAGTGACCGGCGGTCGGTCCCGGCGCCGCCCGGCTACCACGGGTCGATGCAGGGCCGCTTGCGCGCGTGGCGCTCGCCCGGCGGCGTCGCGGTGAGCCCCGCGACGATCCAGCGCCGGGTGTCTGCGGGGTCGATCACCTCGTCGATCTCGAGGTACGAGGCGGCGTTGATCGCCTTGCCCTCCTCGTAGAACGCGGCGACCATGGCCTCGTAGTAGGTCTGGCGCGCGGCAGGGTCGGCGATCGCCTCGAGCTCCTTGCGGTAGCCGAGCTTGACCGCGCCCTCGAAGCCCATCGAGCCAAACTCGCCGGTGGGCCAGGCGACGGTGAACACGCCGCCGTGGAACGCGCCGGCGGCCATCGCGATGGCGCCCAGGCCGTAGCCCTTGCGCAGCACGATCGTCGCGTACGGCACCGTGATGCTCGCCGCGATCACGAACATGCGGCTCACGTGGCGCACCAGCGCCGTCTTCTCGGCCTCCGGGCCGACCATGAAGCCCGGCGTGTCGCACAGCGCGAGGATCGGGAGGTCGAACGCGTCGCACAGCTGGACGAACCGCGCGGTCTTGTCGGCGGCGGGTGCGTCGATCGCGCCCCCCAGGTGGTGCGGGTTGTTCGCGATGACGCCGAGCGGCCGGCCCTCGACGCGGATCAGCGCGGTGATGATCCCGACGCCGAACGCCGCGCGTAGCTCGAGCACCGAGTCGAGATCCGCCAGCGCGCGGATCACCGGGCGAACGTCGTAGGCCCGCATCCGGTTGTCGGGGATGGCGCCGCGAAGCAGGCGCTGATCGCTGCACTGCCAGCTGGCGACGCTGCCCTGGAAGTACGAGAGGTACTGCCGGGCGACGCGCGCGGCCTCGGCCTCGGTCGCGACCAGCACGTCGATCACGCCGCCGGGGGCCTGCACGCGGGCCGGGCCGACGTCGTCGGGGGCGTAGCGGCCGAGCCCGCCGCCCTCGATCATCGCGGGGCCGCCCATGCCGATCGAGCTGTCTGCCGTCGCGATGATCACGTCGCAGCAGCCGAGCAGCGCGGCGTTGCCGGCGAAGCACCGGCCCGCGGCGATGCCGACGAGCGGCACCAGCCCGGAGAGCCGCGCGAACCGGGCGAACGTGGGGACGTCGAGCCCGATGCCGAACGCGTCGGTGTCGCCCGGGCGCCCCCCGCCGCCCTCGGCGAACAGCACGACCGGCAGCCGCCGCTCGAGGGCGAGCCCGAGCATGCGGTCGAGCTTCTTGTGGTTCATGTAGCCCTGGGTCCCGGCCAGGACGGTGTAGTCGTAGGCGGCGATCATGCACCGGGTGCCGGCCGGTCCGAACAGATCGCGGTTGACCGTGCCGGTGCCCGCGACGAGGCCATCGGCGGGGGTGGCCTCGATCAGCTCGTCGAGGCCGCGCCGCCGGCGCTGGGCCGCGAGCGCGAGCGCCCCGTACTCGAAGAAGCTCCCGGGATCGAGGACCGCGGCGACGTTCTCGCGCGCGGTCTGGCGGCCGGTGCCATG
>JAUKWE010115779.1:0-39142 GCA_032356425.1 Cumathamnion decipiens | reverse complement strand
CGATGCGCGCCCTGCCCGCGCCCCCAGGCCCGCGGCTCGACGGCGTGTACACGGGCAAGGCCGCCGCGGCGCTGCTCCGGCTGCACCGCGCCGGCATCGGCCCGCTGGTGTTCTGGGCCAGCAAGTCGACAGCGACGCTCGCGCCGCCGAGCCAGGACGCGCTCGACCACGCACCGGCCGCGCTCGCTCGCTGGCTGCGCGGCTGACCCGCGGCGCGGCGTGGCGATTTTGCCGCTCAGAGGGCCGCGGCGGCCTCGCGCAACGCATCCCACAAGGCCGCGACGTGCGCGCGCTCCGTCCGCTCGGCGCCGATCGAGACCCGGAGGATCTGTCGGCCGTCGAGCATGCTCGGCGTGAGGTAGGCGCGGCCGGCGTCGTTGATCCGGCGCGCGATCGCGAGGTTTCTGGCCGACACGGCCGCCTCGTCGAGGCCCGCCGGCACGTGGCGAAGGCAGACGGTCTGGAGCGCGACCGGGGCGACGAGCTGCCAGCCGGGCGCCGCGGACGCCTCGCGTGCGAGCCACTGCGCGTTGTCGAGGTCGCGGCGGAGCCGTGCGCGGATGCCGTCGACGCCCTCGTCGAGGATGTGGAACCACAGCTTGAGCGCGCGAAACCGCCGGCCGAGCGGAATATGCCAGTCGCGAAAGTTCGAGACCTGGCCGTCTTGCTGCGTGCGCAGGTACGCGGGGTTGGTGCCCATCACGCGGATCAGGTGCTGCGGATCGCGGCAGTAGTACGCGCTGAGATCGAAGCCGGCGCCCAGCCACTTGTGCGGGTTCATCACGAGCGAGTCGGCGCGCTCGATGCCGTGCCACAGCGGGCGGCACTCCGGGACGACCATCGCGGTGCCCGCCATCGCGGCGTCGACGTGGAGCCACATCGCGTGGCGCTCGGCGACGCTGGCGATCGCGTCGATCGGATCGAACGCGGTCGTGTTCGTCGTCCCGGCCGTCGCGACGACGGCGCAGGGGACCAGGCCCGCGGCGCGATCGCGGTCGATTGCCTCGGCCAGCGCGTCGACGCGGAGCGCGCGGCGCTCGTCGGTCGGGATCATCCGCAGGTGGGCCTTGCCGAACCCGGCGAGCACGGTCGCCTTCTCGATCGAGCTGTGCGCGTCGGCGGACGCATAGACGGTCAGCGCGCTCCCGCCGCCGCGCTGCAGCCCGTCCGGCCCGAAGCCCAGGAACTTCTCGCGGGCGCAGATCAGCGCGCCCAAGGTCGCGGTGCTGGCGGTGTCCTGGATGACGCCGGTCCACGCGGCGGACAGCCCGAGCATCTGGCGCAGCCAGTCCATCACGACCTCCTCGATCTCGGTCGCGGCCGGCGAGGTCTGCCAGCTCATGCCCTGCACGCCCAGGCCCGCGGCCACCAGATCGCCCAGGATCGAGGCGTAGCTGGTGTTCGACGGGAAGTACGCGAAGAACCCGGGGTGGTTCCAGTGCGTGATCCCCGGCAAGACGTCGGCCTCGAGCCGCGCGATCAGCTCGCCGGCACCGCCTCCGTGCTCCGGCGGCTGGCTCGGGAGCCGCGCCTTGATGTCGCCGGGCCGCGCCTGGCTCATCACCGCGCGGACCTCGAGCGTCTCGCGGTACCCCGCGATCCAGTCGACCAGGGCGTGACCGAGCTGGCGAAATTGATCCGCGTCCATGGCCGCGAGGATACGCGCATCCCCTCGCCGCGGGCGGCGCGCTACGCCTCGGGTGTGCGCCGGGTCGCCTCGCGCCGGGCCAGCGCGACGCCGCGGCTGTCGAAGACATGACACTCCTCCGGCGGCACCTCGAACCGGATGACGTCGCCTTCCTTCACGCCGCGCTCGACGAGCTTGACCACGATGCGGCCGTCGATCTGCCGGCGATCGAGGTGCAGCAGCGCATGATCGCCCAGATCCTCGACGAGCTGCACGGTCGCCGAGAACGCCCCCGCGTCGCCGGCCACCACGCGCAGGTGCTCCGGCCGGATGCCCAGCGTCACGGCATCGCCCGCCGCCAGGCCGCCGGGCTCGGCGTGCGCCACCGCGCTACCGCCGCCGTCGAGGCTCACCACCACCCGGTGCTCGGCGACCTCGGCCACCTTGCCGGCGAGGAAGTTCATCTTCGGCGAGCCGAGGAAGCCGGCGGCGAACAGCGTGCGCGGCCGGTGGTAGACGTCGAGCGGCGTGCCGACCTGCTCGACGTGGCCGACGTTGAGCACGACGATCCGATCGGCCAGGGTCATGGCCTCGACCTGATCGTGCGTGACGTAGACCATCGTGGTCTGGAGCTCCTTGTGCAGCCGGCTCAGCTCGGCCCGCATGGACACCCGGAGCGACGCGTCCAGGTTGGACAGCGGCTCGTCGAACAGGTACATGCGCGGCTGCCGCGTGATGGCCCGGCCGATCGCCACCCGCTGGCGCTGGCCGCCGGACAGGTGCTTGGGCAGGCGCTCCAGCAGCGGCTCGATCTGCAGCATCCGCGCCGCCTCCTTGATGCGCCGGGCGGCCTCGCCTTGCTCCGTGCGGCCCAGCTTCAGGCCGAACGCCAGGTTCTGGTACACGGTCATGTGGGGGTACAGCGCGTAGGACTGAAACACCATGGCCAGGCCGCGCTTCGACGGCGCGACGTCGTTCATCCGCTGGCCGTCGATCAGGAGCTCGCCCTCGGTCGCGCTCTCCAGGCCGGCGATCAGGCGAAGCAGGGTGGACTTGCCGCACCCGGAGGGTCCGACGAAGACACAGAACTCGCCCTTCTTGACCTCGAGATCGATCCCGTCGAGGACCCGGGTCTTGCCAAACGACTTGCCGATCCCGCGGAGCTGGATGGCGAGATCCGCCGGGTCACTTCGTGTCTCGGTAGGCTGGGTCACGGCATTACCCCTTTACTGCGCCGGCGGTCAGGCCGGAGACGATCCGGCGCTGGAAGATGAGGACCAGCCCGATGAGCGGCAAGGTCACGATCACCGAGGCCGCCATGAGGTTGCCCCAGGGGATCTCGTGGGAGCTGGCGCCGCTCATGAGGGCGATGCTGACCGGGACGGTGCGCTCGTCGTTGGTCAGCGTGAAGGTGAGCGCGAACAGGAACTCGTTCCAGGCCGCGATGAAGGCCAGAAGCCCGGTCGTCACCAGCGCCGGCCACATGAGCGGCAGGAACACCCGCGTGACGATCACCCACGACGACGCGCCCTCGAGGATCGCCGCCTCCTCCAGCTCCTTGGGCAGGTCGCGCATGAACGTCGTCAGCACCCAGACCGTGAACGGCAGGGTCAAGATCATGTACGACAGCACCAGCCCGAGCAGGTGGTTGTAGAGCCCCAGGCTCCGGATCATCTGGAACATGCCCGAGAGCACGGCCACCTGGGGGAACATCGAGACGCCCAGGATGGTGAGCAAGAGGATGCCCCGGCCGCGAAACTGGATCCGGGCGAGCGCGAAGGCCGCCGTGACGGCCAGGAACAGGGACAGCAGCACCACCACGGACGAGACCAGGATCGAGTTCCAGATGTTGGTCGCGAACGGCTGATCCCGGAACACCGAGCGGTAGTTGCCGAAGTTCCACGACAGCGGGAAGTAATCCGCCCGGAACAGCTCCGAGCCGGACTTCATCGACGTCAGGATCGCGTAATAGAACGGAAACACCGCCGAGAACACGATCACGGCGACCAGCAGGTAGAACAGCGCGCCCGTGGCCAGCTTGCCGGGCTTCATCTCACTCACCCCCCAGCCGCACGCGGCCCAGCGAGACATACAAGATCGTGAGGAGCGCGATCACGAAGAACAGCAGGGTCGAGGCCGCGGAGCCATAGCCGATCTCCGAGAACTCCATCAGCTGCTGGCGCGCGTAGACCGACATGTTCATCGATTGGTTGTTGCTGCCGGTCAGCATGTAGACGACGTCGAAGCAGCGGAGCGCGTCGAGGGCGCGAAAGATCACCGCGACCATGAGCGCCGGCCGCACCAGCGGCAGGGTGACCCGCCAGAACACCTTCAGCGGGTGCACCCCGTCGACCTGCGCGGCCTCGTAGCACTCCTTGGGCAACATCTGCAGCGCGGCTAGGATGAGCAGGGCCATGAACGGCGTGGTCTTCCACACGTCCACGATGATCACCGAGGTCATGAGCAGGCTCGGATCCGCCGTCCACGCCAGCGGGTGGTCGATCACGCCCAGGGAGATCAGCATGTGGTTCACGATGCCGAACTGGTCGTTCAGCATCCAGCTCCACATCTTGGCCGAGACGATCGTCGGGATGGCCCAGGGGATCAGCACCGCGGCACGCACCAGGCCGCGCCCGCGGAACTCGCGATGCAACACGAGGGCGATCATCAGCCCGAGCAGGGTCTCGATCGACACGGTCACGCCCGTGAACACGAGCGTGTTCTTCACCGACTTCCACCACTGCGGGTCCGCCAGCACGCCGTACCAGTGGCCGTCCTCGTGGTGGAGGAAGTTCCCGAGGCCGATCCACCTGGACTGGTCGAGCCTCATCAAGTTCGCGTCGGTGAAGCTGAGCCAGATGGTGCGAACCAGCGGCCACGCGGCGACCAGGGCGAGCACGACCAGCATGGGCAACAGGAACCACCAGGCGTCCCGCTTCCGCCGGGTCGTCAGCCACGCGCTGTCGCTCATGCTGGCCCCTGCGCCCCCGTCACCACTTTGCGCCCTTGCGGAGCCCTTCGAGATCGGACGCGAGGCCGGCGAGGCTGTCCTTGGCCGGCTTCTCCTTGGCGAGGACGGCGTGCACCGCGTTCCAGAACGCGGAGCTCACCTGGTTATACTTGCCGCCGGTCACCGTCGACGGGCGAGGCGCCGCGTTCTTGAAGGTGGTCAAGAGGTTGGCGAAGAACGGATTCTTGGCGAGCACGTCCTTGTCCTCGTAGATGCTCGGCCTGGTCGGCTGGATGCTGTACTGGATGGCGCGCCGCTTCTCCTCCTCGGCCCCCGTCAGGTACAGGACCAGGTCGGCCGCCACCTCGGGGTGCTTCGAGAACTTCGAGACGGCGAGGTTCCAGCCGCCCAGGGCCGCGGCGCCGCGGCCACCCTCGGCCTTGGGCAACGCGCTCACCGCGACCTTGTCCTTCACCGAGCTGCCGTCGCCCTGCGCCAGCGCCCATGCATAGGGCCAGTTGCGCATGAACACGGCATTGCCCGCCTGGAACACGCCACGCGCCTCCTCCTCCTCGTAGCTGAGGACGCCGGGCGGTGCGATCTCGCCGACCCACGAGGCCACCGTGGTGAGGGCCGCCGCGGCCTGCGGGTTGTTGATGCTGATCTTGCCGTCGGGCTCGACGACGCTGCCGCCGCCGTAGCTGACGACCCACTCGAGCGCGTTGCAGGTCAGCCCCTCGTACGCCTTGCCCTGGAACACGAAGCCCCACAGATCCTTCTGGCCGGCCTTGCGCTCGGCGTCCTGGATCTTCTTCGCGGTCTTGCCGAGCTGCTCCCAGGTGGCCGGCGGGGCCTCCTTGTACTTCTCGAGCAGATCCTTCCGGTAGTACAGGACACCGGCGTCGGCCTGCCACGGCATCGCGACCAGGTGGCCGTCGATCGTGTTGTTGGCGACGATGGACTCGAAGTGATCCTTCTCCGCGCCCTTCGCGTACGGCAAGAGATCGAGGAGGAAGTTGCCCAGGATGCCGGGCCACACCACGTCGATCCGGATGACGTCGATGTCGCTGGCCCCGGCCGCGAGCAGCTGCTGGTACAGGGCGAGGGCCTCGGTCGACGACGTCGGCGAGGCCACCAGCTTCGCCGCGTGGCCCGACTTCTTCTTCCATGCCTCCACGCCCTCCTTGCAGCTCTCGTAGTCTTGCCCGACCGAGCCGCACGAGATGGTGATCTCCGCCGTGTCCGCAGGCGCGGGCGCCGGGGGCGGGGACGTGGGCTTGGCGGTGGACTCGGCCGGCGGGGGCGCCTTGTCCTTGTCGGACTTATGGCAGGCGCCGGTGGCGAGGAGTGTGAACAAGCCCAGCGCAACGCAGGTCTTGATCGAGGCGCTTGTCGTCATCAAAGCGGAGATCTTCATCGAACAGCCTTTCCATGGGTGGGGCGGCGCATAGCCCAGATCGCGGTTCGGTATACAATCGACCCGCGGATAAGTGAACCAGGGTGCGCGCGATCGTGAATGCGCATCGCACGCTTTCTTGCAGACCGACCGAGCCGCACCGACTGACTGCCATCGCGTACCTCCCCGGGAGGAACGCAAGACGGCATGCCAGCCATGTAGGCCCAGCGACGACAATTGGAAGCCGCGCCGATGGCCCTGCGCGGAGAACCTCACGGTCCTGGTGGATCCGGGCCCGCGGGGGCGCCCGGAACGGCCATCGCGTGGATTCGCGTTATCCTGCGGGTCGTGGCAGCCGCTTCCAGCTTCGGGCGCTACCGCGTGACCGGCACCCTCGGCGCCGGCGCGATGGGTGAGGTGTACTCCGCCGTCGACGAAGCCCTCGGCCGCGAGGTCGCGGTGAAGACCTTGCGCGGCAACGCGTCGGGGCTTGCCGCGCGCATCCTCGACGAACGGTTCCGCCAGGAAGCGCGGGCGATCGCGGCGCTGCACCACCCGGGCGTCGTCCAGGTGTTCGACATCGATCTATCGGCCGATCCGCCCTACCTGGTGATGGAGCGGGTGGCCGGCCCGGCGCTGAAGGAGCGGCTCGACGCCGGCGCGCTCGCCACCGACGAGCTCCGCGCCCTCGGCATCCAGATCGGCCGGGCCCTCGCCGCCGCGCACGCCGCCGGCATCGTCCACCGCGACGTCAAGCCCGCCAACATCCTCGCCGCCGGCCCGAGCACCTGGAAGCTCGCCGATTTTGGCGTCGCCCACGTCCCGGACTCGTCGCTGACGATGACCGGCCAGTTCGTCGGCTCGCCGGCCTACGCGCCGCCCGAAGCGCTGGTGCGCGGGCAGTCGGGTGCGCCCGGCGACGTCTACGGGCTCGGCGCGACCCTGTACGAAGCCGCCGCCGGCCGGTGGCCGCGCCTGGGGGACACCGCCGGGGCGTTGTTCGCGCCGATGCCGCCGCTCGGCAGCCTCGTGCCGGCCCTGCCGCCCGAGCTCGCGGCCGTGATCGATCGCGCGGTGTCGATCGAGCCCGATCAGCGGCCGTCCGCCGCCGAGCTCGCCGATGCGCTCGCCGGGGCGGCCTCGACCCCCGGGGTCGGTCCGGTCGCGTTGCCCGCGGCGATCGGCCGTGCGGGGCCCGCGGCGATCGGCGCGGCGCACTGGAAGCCGTGGGCGATCGGCGGCGCCGTCGTCCTGGCGATCGCCCTCCTCGCGAGCACGCGCGGATCCTCGCCGTCACCGAACGCGCCCGTCGCCCCGGTCGGGGGCGCCCCGATCGGGGGCGCTCCGTTCGCCGGCCCACCGACCCAGATCCAGGCCACCCCGCCGCCCGGCATGGACGACAAGCAGGCCAGGGACTGGAACAAGATGCTGGACGAGGTCCGCAAGGGCCACTTCGAGGGCGCACGGCACAAGCTCGAAGAGTTCGAGGACAAGTACGGCGAGACCGATCAGACCCGCGAGCTCCGGCCCCAGCTCGACGCGCTCGGCCCCGATAGTCCACACGGCCCCGACGGGCCACGCGGCAAGGGCAAGAAGCACCACGGCCACGACGACGACTAGGCGCGACCAGGCGCGACCAAGGGCGACCCCTGCCGCGGCAGCTGCGCCGTCTCCCGCTCGCCGGAGCCATGCGATCGTCGAACCGGTCGCGGCCCACGCGCCGGTGGCGCGGGGTTGATGCACCTCGGCCACGGCGCTGGAGACCACACAGACCCACACGGGCGCTTGACGTGGTGGTTAAATATAGGTCGGGGTGAATGTATTCATATGTCGGAATTTGGAATACAGATCGATAAATCGTATTCATATAATTTATCCTGGATGTAATTTTGAAGTATGTAGTAGATGAATTACGTATTAATTTTGCGCGGAGGATTACTCCTGATGTTGCGATCGAAGTTGTGGTTCTCCGGCCTACTCGTGACGTTAGTCGCGTCATGTGCGACTAGCCCCGACAAGTCGGAGGTCCAGGTCATCAAGCCCGATGCCCAGGACGTCTCCGCGCCGCTGCGCGACCTCGTCAAGATCCCCGTGTTCGAACGGTTCGACCTCCGCGCCCATGAAGCCGAACCAGCGCGAGCGATCCCCCACCTGCGCTACCAGTCCTCCGCACACGTGGTCGATCCCGTGGTGCAGAGCGTCATCGGCGGGCCGAACATCGCCAGCACGACGGTCAACTTCGAAGGCATGGGAACGGGCCTTTCCGGCTTCACGGTCCAGTACGCGCCGCCCGATACCGATGGCGATATCGGCCCGAACCACTACGTCCAGGTCGTCAACACCAGCTTCACGGTGTTCAGCCGCACCGGCGCCAAGCTCCTCGGCCCTGCCAGCACCAAGACGCTGTTCACCGGGTTCACGGGCGCCTGCGCGAACACCAACGATGGTGACGGCGTGGTGCGTTACGACCGGCTCGCCGACCGCTGGGTGATCGCCCAGTTCTCGGTCAACGGCGGCAATGGCCCGTTCTTCCAGTGCGTCGCGGTGTCGACCTCACCTGACCCAACCGGCTCGTATAACCGCTACCAGTTCTCGTACAGCGCGTTCAATGACTACCCCAAGATGGGGTTGTGGCCGGACGCCTACTACACGACCTACAACATGTTCCCGAACAACGTATTCGGGGGCTCCAAGGTCTGTGCGTTCGACCGCGCCAAGATGCTCACCGGCGGCGCGGCGACCCAGCAGTGCTTCGACACCACCTCGGCGTTCGGTGGCCTGCTGCCCTCGGATCTCGACGGTAAGATCCTGCCGCCGGCGGGCTCGCCGAACTACGTCCTCGCGATCGACACCAGCGCGCTCGACTTCTGGAAGTTCCACGTCGATTTCACCACGCCCGCCAACTCGAGCTTCATCGGCCCGACCACGATCCCGGTCGCGGCCTATACCCCACTCTGCAACGGTGGCACCTGCGTCGTCCAGCCCAGCACCACCCAGAAGCTCGACTCGCTCGCCGACCGTCTGATGAACCGCGTGGTCTACCGCAACTTCGGCGACCACGAGGCGCTGCTCCTCACCCACGCGGTCGCCGCCGGCACCGGTGGCGGCGCGCGGTTCTACGAGTTGCGCACCCCGGGCACGGCGCCCACGATGTTCCAGCAGGGCACCTACGCGCCCGACGCGGCGTACCGCTGGATGAGCAGCGCCGCGTTCGACAAGCAGGGCAACATCGCCATGGGCTTCTCGATCTCGAGCTCGACCATCAACCCGGGCATGCGCTACACCGGCCGCCTGACGACCGACCCGCTCGGCACGATGGGCCAGGGTGAGGCGACCCTGGTCGCCGGCACCGGCTCGCAGACCGGCGGCCTGAGCCGCTGGGGCGACTACTCGTCGATGAACATCGACCCGGCGGACGACTGCACCTTCTGGTTCACGTCGGAGTACCTGGCCGCCACCGGCTCGTTCAACTGGCGAACCCGCATCGGCTCGTTCAAGTTCCCGGGCTGCAACGCGGGCCCGCCCAACGAATTCAGCATCACGCCATCGCCCACCTCCCAGACCGTGATGGCCGGCGCGAGCAGCACGTATACGATCAACACCGCGCTGCTCTCGGGTGTCGCGGAGACCATCGCGCTGTCGGTCACCGGCTTGCCGCCCGGCGTCACGGCCACGTTCAGCCCGAGCTCGGTCACCACCGGGCAGAGCTCGACCCTCACCGTGAAGGCGGGCGCCACGTCGATCTCGGGCACCAGCCAGCTCATGATCACCGGCACCGCCCCGTCGGCCACCCACGCCGTCAACGCGTCGCTGGTGGTCATCAACAACAACCTGCCGCCGACCGTGGCCATCACCTCGCCGACCGGCGGCTCGACCGCCACCGGCATCATCGCGGTCACCGCGAACGCCGCCGACGCCGACGGCACCCTCACGAGCGTCCGGTTCGATCTGCCCGATGGCACCAGCGTCACCAGGACCACCGCGCCGTACAGCACGACCTGGAACAGCGCGATCGTCGCGGACGGCGGCGGCTACGTCATCCGGGCGACCGCGACCGACGATATCGGCGCGACCACGGTGGCCAGCGTCACCATCGCGGTGGCCAACGGCGACAACGGCTGCCTCAACAAGGCCTTCACCGCGACCGACGTGCCCAGGGCCATCCCGGACAACGACACGACCGGCATCACCTCGCCCATCCCGGTCACCGGCAACGGCACCGTCGCCTCGCTAGCGTTGTCGCTCAACATCAGCCACACCTTCGTCGGCGACCTCACCGTCACCTTGGTCTCGCCGGGCGGCACCCAGTTCGTGGTCGCCAACCGTGCGGGGGGGGCGACGCAGAACCTCGTGATCACCAACCAGGCGATCACCGCGTTCAACGGCCAGATCGCGGCGGGCACCTGGCAGCTCGTCGTGCGCGATCTGGCGAGCCAGGACGTCGGCACGCTCAACGCGTGGTCGATGACCCTCGTCGGCAATTGCCTCCCGGCCGTGAGCTGGTCGGGCGCTGCGACGCCGAACCTCCCGACCATCGACAACGGCACGGCGTGCACCACGCTGACCGTCGCCGCCACCGGCAACGCGGCGCTGGCCCAGCTCGACATCTCGGGTTCGCACGACTTCCGCTCGATCCTGCGCGGCACGCTCGCCCACAACGGCGTGACGGTCGACGCGTTCCCGACCTCGACGTTCCCGGGCGGCGCCGGCACGTTCAGCTTCGTCAACCGCGCGGTGCCCGGCCTGCCAGGCGACGCCGCGGGGACCTGGACGTTCTGCATCGTCGACACCGACCCGTTCGGTGACACCGGCGTGCTGAACAGCTGGTCGGTGCACAACTGAGCCAGGCGGACTCCCGCTCGCCGGATGACCAGGCGGCGAGATCATCCGAGGCAGCGACACGCGGCACGACCTTTGAACACACCCACAGGACGAAAGCATGTTGAACAATCTGCGATTCCTTGGCTCTGGTTGGCGTCTGGCGCCCACCCTGGGGCTCTGTACCTTGGTCGCTGGATGTGGCGACGTTCTCCGGGGTGGAGACAAGTACGGCTCGTCGGCCCAGATGGAGGAGGCCCTCCCGGACGCAGATCCTGGGCCCACCATCCCCGAAGCGCTGGTGCCTGACTCCCCGGAATACGACCAGGCCAAGCTGGCCCTGGTCCCCACCGCGACGGGCGCCGATCCGGAGCCCCAGCTCGACGTGGTCGCGCCGGCCAGCGCCATCGTCCAGGACCTGGGGTGCCGGGCCCGCACGCTGGGGCGCTCGGACGATGGCTCGTCCATCAAGATCACGCTGCCGTTCTCGGTCAACTTCTTCGGGACCACCCAGACCGGCCTGTACCTCAACAACAACGGCAACGTGACCTTCAACTCGTCGCTGTCCTCGACGACGCCGTTCACCATCACCACGACGACACCGCCCCTCATCGCGCCGTTCCACGCGGACGTGGACACGCGCAACACGGCCTCGGGCATCCTCGAGTATTCGAACGCCCCGATCGTGTTCGAGGGCCGCTCGGCGTTCTGCGTGAACTGGGTGGGGGTGGGCTACTACAACCAGCGTGTAGACAAGCTGAACAGCTTCCAGCTGCTGCTGGTAGATCGCAGCGACACCGGCGCCGGCAACTTCGACATCGTCATGAACTACAACCAGGTCCTCTGGGAGGCCGGCGACATCAGCGGCGGGGTCGGCGGGCTTGGCGGCACCACCGCCGCGGCAGGGATCTCGCTGGGCAACCGCGATCCGGCCTCGTTCTACCAGATCCCGG
Organism: Cumathamnion decipiens; assembly: GCA_032356425.1. Lineage (NCBI taxonomy): Eukaryota > Rhodophyta > Florideophyceae > Ceramiales > Delesseriaceae > Cumathamnion > Cumathamnion decipiens. The sequence continues at coordinate 27,398 of JAUKWE010115779.1, read as the reverse complement.
GCTCGGGAGTCCGCAGCGGGTTGCTCGACAGCAATGCAGCGACCGGCCTGTCGCAGACCAGCCAGTTCAGCTCGGTCCGCGGCCGCCACGTGTTCGCCGTGCGCAACGGTCAGCCGATCACCGACCTGAAGGTCTCGATGACTCCCGCGTCGGCCACCGCCGAGGTCGGCGGGTTCGCGACGGTCGTTGGCAGTGCGGTGGATGACCACGGCAATCCGTTGGCCAACCGGGGGATCACCTTCCGGATCGTCTCCGGGCCCAACAGCCGCGCTGCGCCCGTCACGGTCATCAGCAAGGCCAACGGCGAGGCGACGTTCAGCTACCAGGGCGCCAGCGTCGGCCAGGATCAGATCCAGGCCTCGGTCGTGAAGGCCTCGGGCCAGACCGTCACCTCGAACCTCGTCACGATGGACTGGAGGATCACGCCCCATCCGCCGGTGGCGGTGTGTCGGGCGCTGTCCCTGGTGGCCGACGACGCCTGCGTCGCCTCGGGGGCCATCGACGGCGGCTCCTCTGACCCGGACGGCGACCTGGCGAGCTGCACCGCGAGCCCGGCACCCAGCTACGGCCTCGGGGATACCCGCGTGACCCTGACCTGCACGGATCGGCGTGGGCTGACGGGGACCTGCGCCAGCGTGGTGTCGGTGCGCGACATCACCGCCCCGACCATCGCCTGCCCGGCCACCCAGACCGCGGAGTGCGTGGCGGGAGCGGCCAGCGTGGATGTGCCCGCCCCCGGCACCCGGGACAACTGCGGCCGGACCACCCTGGCGGGCCCGGTCGGCACCGCCTCGTATCCGCTCGGCACGACGCCGCTCACGTTCTCGGCCGCGGACGGCTCCGGCAACACCGCGAGCTGCCGGACGAGCGTCGTCGTCGTCGATACGCTGCCGCCGAACATCTCGTGCCCGGCGCCGATCACCGCCGAGTGCACCGACCACCACCAGGCCCTGGTCGACGTGCCGGACGCGAGCGCGAGCGACACCTGCAGCAGCGTCGCGATCAGCGGGCCCGCCGGCAACGGCGCGTACCCCGTCGGCACCACGGCGCTCAGCTTCCTCGCGGCGGACACCTCCGGCAACACCACGACCTGTGCCCTGGAGATCACCGTCGCCGATACCACCCCGCCGGTGATCACCTGCCCGGCCCCGATCACCGCCGAGTGCACGGGCGGCAGCTCGGCGACCGTCACCGTCCCGAACGCGACCGCGAGCGACGTGTGCGGCGACGTCGCCGTCACCGGCCCGGCCGGCGCGGCGAGCTACCCGCTCGGCACGACGGCGCTGGGCTTCGGCGCCACCGACGACGTCGGCTTGAGCGCGTCGTGCGCGGCCAGCGTGACCGTCACCGACACGATCGCGCCGGTGTTCGACGTCGCCTCGCTCGGCCCGCAGACGGTCCTGGGCCACTGCGACGGCGCGCCGGCCAGCTTCACGCTGCCCACGGCCACCGACGGCTGCCAGGCCGTCTCGGTCGCGTGCACGGAGGTTCCCGGCGACAGCCTCGGCGCGAACACCGTCACGTGCACCGCGACCGACGGCAGCGGCAACCACACCCAGGCGACGCTGACGGTCAACGTGCTCCAGCCGCTGCGCGTGGCGTTCCTGGCGCCGCTCGCGGACGCCGGCATCGCGAACCTGTTCGAGGTCAAGAGCACCATCCCGAACAAGATCAAGCTCTACGCCTGCAACGGTGACGATGTCACCAACGCGCTCGCCGGCAGCGTGACCGCGCGGCTCACGGTCAACTATCGCGACGCCGGCAGCCCCGCCGCGGGCACCGCGATCGTGCCGACCTTCACCGGCGTGGGCGACGAGGGCGGCGTGTTCGTCCACAACGGCGACCAGCTCCAGTACAACCTGAAGACGAACACGGCCTCGTATCCGGCAGGCTCCATCAACAACAGCCACTACTTCGATGACATCGCCACCGTGACGTACAACGCGGCGCCGAACCTCGTCGCGGGCCAGGGAGATGCGCGCCTCGAGAGCAAGTAGATCTCGGTCGTGAAGCCACGCCTTGCGATGTTCGCCGCTGCCGCCCTGGTGATCGCCGGGGCGGCCGCCGCGCTCCACCTCCGCTCGCCGGCGCAGGGGACGGGCAACGTGCCGCCCCCGGTGAGCTCGGCCACGCCGGCCGGCCCTCGGCCGATGCGCAGCACGACCGCCGACCGCCCGCAGCCGGTCGCGGCAGAGCTCGGCGGAACCCAGCCGGCGAAGGTCGTGACGGTCGGAGCCTCGCAGCAGGTGGCGACGGTGAACGGCACCGCCCTCACCGGCCGCCAGCTCCTGGCCTGGCGCGCCGGTGCGCCGGCCGAGCAGGAGATGTCGGCGGCGATGTTCGCGGCGCTCCGGACCCGGGCCATCGAACGTGAGCTCACGTTCCAGGAGGCGCGCCGCAAGCAGCTCGAGCTGGGCGCGGCGCAGCTCGACCAGGTGAAGCAAGTGCGCAAGAACGCCGAGGCGCGCGGTGAGACCGATCCGAGCCAGCTCGACTTCGAGGAGGCCGACGCGCGCGCGCACCTGCTCGCGGCGAAGCTGTTCGAGGCGGCAGGCATCGCTGCGCCGTTCGCGACCGAGGCCGACGTGAAGCGCTACTACGAGGCGCACGCCCGTGAGCTGGACGAGCTGCCCCAGGCTCCGGAGGCCCGCGCCGCTGCCTGGCAAAAGCTCGCCATCCACATCCGCCAGATCCTCGCCGTGGAGCTCGAGGAAACGTATCAGCAGCAGATCCGCGCGTACTTCGACAAGCTCCGGGCGGCAAGTCGCGACTAGTCCCGACTAATCGTCGATGATCCGCGCGAGCTTGTCCTCGAACAGCTCGGCCCACAGCGCGGCGGCGGCCGAGCGGAGCTCGGTGGTCGGGCGCGCGGCGAGCGGCGCGACCAGCGCGCCCAGCCGGTCGCGATCGATCGCGCCGTCGTGCAGCGCGGGGCCGGGCGAGGGGACGTGGAGCCGGCGGGCGAGGCCCTCGATCACGACCACGGCGACATACGCCTCGGCGGGCGTCCCCTGCGTGCGGCGAAACGCGTGCCGCGCGAGGTTCCACAGCGCGAGCTGGGGCGTCCACATGTCGCTGGCGATCTGGCTGAGGTAGGCCGACAGCTCGGTGCGTGCCCGCACCGCGAACGGGCTCGGCCGCCCGTCGTCGCCGCGCAGCGGGCCCGCGACGTCGGCGAGCACGCGCGGATAGCGCAGCGCGCTGCGTTGATCGAGCCCGTGCTGGGCCTCGTGGTGGCGGACCGACGCGATGACCAGCTGGTCGCACCGGGTGGCCGCGCGCTCGGCGGAGTCGACGTCCGCGCCGAGCGCGACCCCGAGCTCGCGGCGGATCGCCGCACCGGCCAGCGCGGCCACGCTCCGGCCGCGCGGCGAGGCGTTCCAGGCGTCGTCGCCCACCTGGTACGGCCGGCCGGCGAGCACCGGCAGCACCTGCGTGCGCACGTGCTCCTCGATCTGATCGAGCAGCACCACCGGATCGCGCAGCTCCTTGGGGTTCATCCCGAGCAGCCCCAGGCTGACGTTCAGCTGATCGAGGCGGCGCAGGCTGAGCACGCGCACGCGGTCGCGCGCCGCCCGCACGAACGCGACCAGCTCGACCCGGTACGCGAAGATCCCGGCGTGGCGGCGGCTGTGCTCGGCGAAGATCTCCGGATCGAGGAAGTAGCCGAGCCCCGCGCCGGCAAATTCGTCGCTGACGACGTGGACGCGGGCGCGGAGGTCCTCGGTCGCGGCGAGGTACGCCGGGTCGGCCGCGGTCAGCGGCGCCCGGCGCTCGAGGCTGTCGATCATCGCGCGCCACGCCGTCGCGAGCCCGCGGCCGTACCCGATGAACGCCGGGTGACGGCGCAGCGCGCCCGCCCGCCGCCGCAGCTCGCCGCCGGCGATCTCCGGAGCGCCGGCGCTGGCATCGCTCGCGACCACGAGGTGCGTCAGGTCGATCGCGAGCACCGCCTCGATCGCGCGATCGCGCACCGGCGCGCCCCCGGCGCGGTACGCACCGATCGGCTCGGGCGGCGGCGGCCGCGTGTACACGCCCGGCCGCCCGTGGGTCGCCACGAACACCGCTGCGGTCGCGACCGCCGTCGCCGCGGTGAGGGCGATGATCGCCGCGAGGATCGACGCGACCGGGACCCGGCTCGGGCGCCCCACCGCCGTGGTCTCGTACGCGCGCGCGACGGAATCGCGATCCGCGAGGTCGATGCCGCGGCGTTCGCGGATGATCAGCGCGGCGGCGCGCAGCACGTGGCGCGCGGCCCCGGGCGCGTCGGACGCGAGCACCCCGGTCGCGAGCGCCGCCTCGATCAGCGCTTGCTCGAGCCGCCGGCGCGCCTGGCCGCGGAGGATCCAGTCGACCCGGCGCAGCGCGGCTCGCGCCACGTCGTCGTCGCCGGCCGCGACGCCTGCGTCGACCGCAGCAAGCACGTGGCGGCGGATCACGTGGGTGAGACAACGCGCCGGCGATCCGGGTCCGGGAAATCGCGGACCGGGCGTCTGACGCGCACGCGATACGCTGTGGCGCTGGTGCGCCACCTGCCGCGGGCGGCGCGATCGGCCAAGCAGGCGATCCTACAGGCCCCTCCTCGCCTGGCACGACGAGTGCGTAGGTCGGCGGGGTGCGCATCGCGCTGTTCGTCGTGGCGATCCTCGGCTGTGGCGCGCCGCCGCCCATGCCCCCGCGCGCGCCGGTGTTTCCGGCCGTCCCCACGGATCCGTACACGGCGGCGATCGTCGACCTGCGATCCACGCTGGGCCGGTCGCTGATCGGGCTCCAGGCGCGAGGCATCGATCTCGAGCTCACCACCTCGCCCTGCGACGACCCCAGCTCGCCGCGCAGCGCGTGCGCCCACTGCGAGCTGGCCTCCGCCGCCGACACCGCCGATCTCGCGATGCTCGACGCGATCAAGACCGCGGTGGATCGCTACCCGACCGGCGTGCTCGAGGCCTCGAAGATCCAGCACGTGGCGCTGTGCCGGAAGCTCTACGAGGAGCCGCACGACACGCTCGCCGGCACCGTCGATCTCGAGCACCACCGGCTGCTCATGAGCCTCGATGCGTTCATCGGCAAGCCGTACGACCCGCTGGGCGCGCGCACGGTCGAGGACATCTTCCATCACGAGCTGTACCACCTGCTCGAGCACGAGGTCATGCACGACGTCATCACCGACGACGCGGTGTGGCGCGCGCAGAACCTGGTCGGGTTCGAGTACCGCAAGCCCGCCGCGGGCGAGGACCGGCCGTTCGGGTTCGTGAACCTCTACGCGCGCACGAATGACTACGAGGATCGCGCCAGTGTCTTCCAGCTGCTGATGGCACGGCCCGACGACCTGTGCGCGATCGCCCAGGACGATCCGATCGTCCGCGCCAAGACCAACCTCCTGTGGGGGCGGATCGCCATCGCCGTGGGCGACGAGTTCCTGCGCCGGCGCGCGTCGTGCGTGACGTGGCTCGAGCCGGCGCGGCCGGCGACCGTCGTCGAGCGGCCCGGGAACGCGCCGGTGCTGCCCTGGGCCCGCGATCGCGGCCGGGCCATGCCGCGGTGGCTCGCCCCACCCGTCCGGCCGCAATCGCTCCGCCAGCACGACACCATCCCAGCGAAGCTGCGCGGGTCGACTTCGTTTTAGGCATCGATCGCATGGACGGATCAAAGCTTCACTGGACACCTCACAACCTCCGTATCCGTGTCAGGTGAAGTTTTACCGTCGGCTTGTTTGGAAGCGTCAACCTCGTTTTGGCATCAAGGCTTCATCGCCATGCAAGCATCGACCTGATTCAACCATCAACGCTGCAGGGGTCATGTTCGCCCGACATGCACCAATGCGAGTGTTACCATTCGCGCAATGGAAACTTCCGAAGAGCTAGGCCGGCTGGCCCCCGTTGCCGTGTTCGCCTGCCTCGCGTTGTACTTCTTGATCCGCGCGCTCGGCGCCGGGCCGCGCTCCCGCCGGCTCGCCAACTTCGCGCTGTCCTGCGGTGTGGGTGGTCTTGCTGTCCCCACGATGAGCTCGCCCCCGCCGGCCGTGCTCGGCGCGCATGCGTTGCTCGGGCTCGCGGCGCTCGGCTTGGCGGTGGCGGCGCTTCGGTCCCGCCGCGATGGTGGGTGCGGCGTCGTCCGACCGATCATCGGCATTGTCCTGAGCGTGCTCCAACTCGCAGGTGCCGGGGCGCTGCTGATGTACCACTCGTTCACGTCGACGTCCAACCCCTGGGTCTATCAAGCTCCGGACGCGGCCTACCGCTTGACGCTTCCGTCGGACCGCTGGCAATACACGGCCACGAAGCCCAGGCCGGATGGCTCACAGCGCGCCGTGTTCGTGCGTACCAGGCCGCTCATGCAGGCCAGCGTCCTGCTGGTGGCGCACGAGCAGAGCGAGCAAGACTTCGTGAAGGCTGCCGAGGACGGACGTGCGTTCCTGGTGAAGGAACCCCGCCGACGCGACACCGCCAGATTTCGCGAGGGGATCAACGCCGCGGGCAATCCCTACCGCTACTACACGGCGATGGACGCTGGCGCCGAGGGCGGGCAGGTCTACCTCGGCCATTCGTTTACCTGGAACCCTCGCACGCACGTGCTGGTCGCGGTGCTGTTCGAAGGTGCGCTGCGGATGCTGTCCGAGGCAGGCAGGGCAGCTGAAATGGAAGCATTCGAGACGTCGGCCGCGACCATTTGCTTGTCGGTGGAATAGGGTGCCGCCCAGGCTCGACATCAGGTACTCCTCGCGAGGAACGAGCGTGGAATGCCGAGCTTCTCGACGATCGCCTCTGGCTGGGTCTCGCCTTCAACGTTGTCGAGAAACGGCGTCCCATCCCATGTGCGTGTTTCCCCCGGCTTGAATGTACCCAGGCACTCCTCCCCCTTCATTACGCGAAAGCGAAACTTGCCGAACTTCGGATAGAATAGCACTTCGAGCACGCGGCCGGGTGCAAGGTCCCACAACGAGAATCGCGTATCAGGATCTGGGTCGTAAACGATTGCACCGAGAGAACCCGGCTCGATGCGCAGCCGATCGCCGGCGAGCGAGCGTGCTTGTTCGACCGATGCACCTTCGATCACGCTGGCCTCGCGAACCTCGACCGGCACCGACTTCACAGCACCTGGTGGCTCATCCCAGTAGGGGGCTATGATGCCTACACCATCCAGAACGATGTCGGGATCTTCGTCCTGATGCCAGCGCGCTCCATCCCAACGCCATGTCATGAACTCGTACTTCGAGAAGTCGAACCGGTAGACCGGAACAAATCCCAGGGAACGCAACCGTTCTGCGGCCTCGTCGTCAGCCGTGTCCTCGATCTCCATGTAGAACGCGGCGGTCCAACCGTCGTTCGCCCGGAAGAGGAGATCCTCGCCGAACGACGCGAGGATCGCACGCACCTGCTCGAGCGGTGCCTTGACGAGGACGCCCCACGAGGGGGTATTCGCTAACCGCCCCATCAGTCATCACCCTTCGCTGGAAACGTAGGTTGCGGGATGCCCATGTGTTCACGGAGGATCTTACCGAGGCGCAAGATCTCCGACTCCGGCAAGAGCAACAGTTCCTCATCGAGGAACCCCTCGGCACGAAGGTGGATCAAAAGTCGTTCTCTCGATCTCGTCGAAGTACCGTCGCTGATGGCAACATAGACTTTACGTCCCCGATCCTTGCCTGCCTTTACTTGCCTGAGAAGCCGTGTCACCGGGTTCTTTGGATCGACCTTCAACGCATTGACACCCTCCTGGTACTTGTCAAGCGCTTCCTTCCACTTCTGGGGACGGAGCGCCTTGGCTTCCAGCTCGGCCACGCTGCCATCAGGGGCACGCAACTCGAAGTCGGCGGTCGGCTCCGTGTTACCGGCCGGCATTCGCCGCTCGATCTTGAGCCCGCCCGGCAACGTCATCTCCCGCGCGGCGAGCTCGCCCGCGATGCCACGGATCTTGCCGTTCGCGCCCGCGCCGTTATTGGGCGCGGGACGATCGGCGAGGTGTCCGGGGTGACGGCGTGAGGGAATGTCAGACGCCTGCTCGAATTCCACGAAGCTGGTGTCCTTTTCCTGGCCCATGATCTCGAGCTCATGATCGGTAAGCCTCGTGCGCTTCACCCAGTCGAGATCCACGTGGCCCCTCGCGGCCCGCCGGATGAGCGTGGAGCGGGCTTGCGCCGACAGTGGTCGTGTCGAGAGCCACTCGATGTCGTCGAGGACGGCCACGGGGTCGCCGATCCTGGCGTCGAGGATCGACGACAGCACGGCCGCGAGATCATCGGCGGCGATGTTTTGCACGGCGAGCAACGTGTCGACCTTGCGCAGGAACGGCGCCGGCTCGGTCACGCGTGCTTCGAGCTTCTTGAGGAAGCGCAGCACCGCGTTCGCGTCGCCGTCGAACACGGCCTCGACCCGCATGATCCACTCGGCGACATCCGGGGCCTTCGCCGTCCCGAGCCGCTGCTGGATCGTCTGGATCCCACGAGCCTTGGCCTGCGTCAGCCGCTTGTGGCGGAACGCCTGCTCCCCGGCCCTCGCCGCCTTCGCGAGCGTCTCGCCGGTGAGGCCTCCGATGCCCAGGCCTGGCCCACCACGACCGCCCGCGGTGGCCATCTGCATGCCGCCCGCGCGCAGCTCGGCGACGAACGCGTCGGCACCCTCTGCCATCGCCATCGCCATGCCGGCGGCCTCGGCAGGCAACCGGCCGGCGATGCCGCGCGCGGACCTGGCGATCCCGCCGAGCCGGGCGGCGATCGCCTCGCCCTGGTCGATCACGGCCGTCGCGCCGCTGCGTGCGCCGTCGATCATCAGCAGCGTGTCGGTGCCGGCGTCGACCAGGCTCCGGTAGTCGCCGTGCTTCGCGCGCTCGATCGCGTCGGACCACTCGTCGGCAAAGCCGTTGATCAGCTGAACGAGGGCGGCCCGCACCCCGGTCGCCTCGACCATCTTGCCAACCTTGCTGACCGGGTGGTAGTCGAAGGTCCCGATCCCGGTCGCCTTCCCGAGGGCGAGGACGCCGAGGACGGTCGCGTCCATGATTACCCCGCCGACTTCCTGGAAGCCTTCCGCGGTTCGCCCGACGAACCGGATCGGCGCCATGAGCCCGTCGCTCAGCTGATCGCGCTCGGGCGCCGTGGCCCGCTCCGCCTCGTCGAGCAGACGAAGCAGCTCGCCATGCGCCTGGCGCAACCGGCGCGCGTCCTCCGTGTGATCGCGGCCCTGCTGCCGGTTGGCAGCCAGCCAGTCCGCGATGTCGCCGGCGAGCCAGCGGACCGGCGCGATCATGCCGGGGTGGCGATCGTGGTAGCTCTCGACCTGCTTGATCTCCCGCTCGAGCACGCCGCGCCCGCGCTGCGCCTCGTCGAGCAAGGCCGCCGCCCGCGCGTGCATCGTCGCGACGTCGGCGCCGTGGCCCGCGACGTGCTGCTGCTTCAAGAGGTTCTTGAGCCCGATCAGCGTGCGCAGCGGATCGTCGTACGCGAGCACGTCGCTCTCGGCGGCGTCCGCGCGGAGCGACGGCCGGCCACCGGCGCCGTACAGGTGCACGAACTGCCCGGCTTCGGCGAGGTAGATCTGCGCCCGGTGATCGGCCCCCACGCTCGCCCGGGCGATCGCCGCCCTGGGATCGAGCGCGTCGTCGGGCGCGAGGTGGACCCGCGCCTGGCCGATGATCGTGGCGCCCGCGTGCTCGCCCGAACCGATGGTCAAGAGCGCCTTGCGCTCGGTGTGGATCCAGACGTCGGGCACGTCGCCCACCTCCGCCGGGCGACTCTCGAGCCGGTACGTCAGCTCGATGTGGAGCGTGTCGCCGCTGTCATCCTGCACCTGGACGGTCTCTGCGACCTCGGCGAGCGCCTTCCAGTGCGTGTACCGGATCGGCGTGGCCTTGCCCGGCTCGGTCGTCTGGTCGGCCTGAATGACCTGCTCGCCGTCGACGTCTCGCCTCGCCGGGTGATCGGCCCCCGGAAGCAGGATCGAATGAGCAGCGGGACCCGGTGGCGCGGTGACCGTCAGGAGCCTCGGGGCCGCGGCAGGTTGCCGTGTCGGTGCGGTCAGCGCGCCGAGCAAGCGCCGGCGGACCGGCGGCTCGAGCCGCACGAACCGTGCGGCAATATCGTCGCCGCTGCCTTGCCGGTAGTGCGCGAACCGCTCGGCAAGCGCGCGCCGCGTGGCATCGTCGAGCTCGCCGAACAGCGCCGCCAGCTGGGCTTCCACCTGATCGTCGGGCGCACCGGCTTCGAGGATCCGGCGCAGCCTCGTCTCCGGGGTCTCGACGTCCCTCGCGGCTTCCGTGGGCACCTCGGACGTCGCGGCGAGGCCACGAGCCGGCGCGGTCTCGGCCCCGACGACGGACGCGGGCCCCGCATACAACACGCCGCCGCGAGGAGCGTCACGACCTGCCTCCCGTGCTGCGCGCCGTGCGGGTTCTGCGGCCACGGCCTCGCGCCTGCCCGCGCCTGCCAGGGTCTTCACGAGGTTGGCCTGTCTCGACGGATCGAGCTCGCGAAATGCCGCGACGAGCGGGTCTTTGGGCAGGTGCTGGTGGATTCGCGCCAGCAAGGCGCGGCTGTCGGCGACCTCGAGCTGCTGGAACAGCGCCTGGATCATCACCTCCTTGCGATGATGCCCGGCTTCCGCCGAACCGTGGGGCTTCGCGGTGAGCGCGGCGCAGATCTCGGCCTCGAGCCCCAGCGCGGCTCGCTCCGGCGGCTTCGCAACGGCGACAGCCTCGCGCAGCGTGGCGAGCCGTGTCTGCCAGGCCGTGAGCGTGCCGGCTTCGACCTCGAGCCGCTGCGCCTGCTCGAGCGCCTCGATGCTCGTGGCGATCTGCGCCTGGAGCCGCGTGTAGTTCGCGTCCCAGGCACGCACGTCGTGGGCGCGCTGGACGCCTTCGAGCTGATGGTCTGCGAACATCAGCTGGCGCTGGAGCTCGGCGATCGCATCCTGTTGCTTCTGCTCGTGGCTTTGCTCCGGGAGCTCCGCGGCCGTGATGGGAGGCGCGCTTGACGAGCCGTTGCCGTCGAATTCTCTCATGACCGACCTCCCCGATTTGTGCCGGCCCTACCTATATCGGACTTACGGAGCAGCGTACATGGCTCTCGAGATCTGTTAGCCAGCCGGACACGCCCGCGGAGAACCTGCTTGGCAGAACTCGCATTCTTCGCCAGGAAATCCAGCAGCACGCGAAGCGCAACAGCGGTACTGAACACTGCTGAGCTGGCGAGCTCCACCGCGCGCAAGGATTGCGAGGTCACACATATGACGGACGCTTGCACCTGAGAGGAGGGCGTGAATATCCATCGGAGCGCGAGGTGTCCCTCCCCGTTGTAGCATCGGTCATGTGGACGGATCGAAGCTTCCTTCACGGAAGGAGCTGCAATGCAACCTCGCATATCCAAACGGCGCCCAGGTTCAATGTACCGTCGGACTTCGGACTTTGCTTGCATACAAAGGAAGGGTGAAGCGTCGATCTCACTGCAGCATCGAGGATTCGTTTCGGGGGAAGCGTTGATCTCATTCCAGCACCCAGCACCGAGGATTCGACCAGTCTGGAGAGCATCGATCTCGTTCGGCATCAAGGCTGCCAAGCGCGTAGAAGCGTCGATCGCGTTTCGCCATCGAGGCTTCGGGCACCAGCGAAGCGTCGACCTGATTAGACCATCGAGGCTACACGCGCTATGTTCGCCCCGACATGCGCATCCTCGTGACCACGACGAGCTTCCAGGACACCCCCGGCGCACACCACGACGTGCTGCGCGCCAGCGGGTTCGACATCGTGACCGCGCGCGGCCCGCTCGGCGAGGCCCAGCTCCTCGCGCTCCTCGAAGGCGACGGCTTCGACGGCATCCTCAACGGGGACGACGCGATCACCGCGCGCGTCATCGACGCCGCCTTGCCGCGGCTCCGCGTGATCGCCAAGTACGGCATCGGCCTCGACTCGATCGACGTCGCGCACGCCACCGCCCGGTCCGTGCCGGTGCTGTTCACGCCGGGCGTCAACCACACCACGGTCGCCGAGCACACCTTCGGCCTCATGATCGCGCTGTCGAAGCACTTCTGGCCGCACCTGCGCTCGACCAAGGCGAGCCAGTGGAAGCGCATCACCGGCAACGAGCTCGCCGGCAAGCGCCTGGCGCTCCTGGGCCTGGGGCGGATCGGCAAGGAGGTCGCGCGCCGCGCCGCCGCGTTCGACATGCACGTGGTCGGCTACGACCCGCAGTGGGACGACCCGTTCGCCCAGGCGCACGGCGTGGCGCGCAGCGCGAGCCTCGACGACGCCGTGCGCGACGCCGACGTGATCTCGCTCCACATGAACCTCGGCGAGGCCAACCGCCACTGGCTCGACGCGGCGCGGATCGCGACGCTGCGGCGCGGCGCCCTGGTCATCAACACCGCGCGCGGCGGCCTGGTCGACGAGGCCGCGATCGCCCTGGCCTGCAACTCCGGCGCGCTCGGCGGCTACGCCACCGACGTCCTCGAGAAGGAGCCGCCGGCCGCGGGCCACCCGTTCACCGGCATCGACAACATCATCGTCACGCCCCACGTCGGCAGCCGCACGTACGAGTCCGTCGAGCGCCAGGGCCTGCGCGCCGCGCGCAACATCGTCAACTTCCTCGTGGGCAACCCCGACTTCATCCGCGCCAACTGATCCGCACGCCCGGCGGTCACCCCACCGGAGCGCCCGGGAACCGCGCCGCCCACGCCTCGCGCGCGATGCCGACGCCGTTGATCACGCCTGCGAGCAAGCGGTACCAGCCGGAGATGACGATCAGCTCGAGGAGCTGGGGCGGCGACCAGTGCTCCGCCAGCGCCGCCCACAGCGCCCCGGAGAGCGTCGCGGTGTCGCACAGCTCGTCCGCCAGCCGGATGAGGAGCGCGTCGCGTGTCGACCACGCCGGATCACCGGCATCCCCGGTGACCGTCGCGGCCAGCTGGGCGTCGCTCAGGCCCAGCGGCTTGCCGAACGCGACGGCATGCACGCCCCACTCGTACTCCGCGCCGGTCCGCGCGCAGGTCCGGTGGATCACGATCTCGCGCTCGCGGGGCGGAACGAGCCCGTGGCCCAAGAGCCCCGCGCCGAGCGGTCGCATCCGGTTCATGAGCTCGGGGTGCACGGCGAGCGTGCGAAACAGCGCCAGCGGCTCGAGCGGGCTGTTCGGCGGCATCCACTTGCGCAAGAACTCGGCGGTCTCCGGGGTGTAGGGTGGCTCGATCGGGGCGATGCGTGGCGCGGGCGGGGGCGTCGACATGAGTCCTCTTGCTTCGAAAACAGAAGCGTGGCAAGGCTAGCTTCTGAATCAGAAGCACGCAAGCTCTGCCCCACGCCCCGGGCGGCCGGTCCGCCACTCGCGTACCGGGCGGCCGATCATGGCGCTGCTCGATCTCCTCGGGCGCCGCTGGGCGCTGCGCATGATCTGGGAGCTGCGCACGCCGGCGCTGACGTTCCGCGCCCTCCAGGCACAATGCCACGGCATGTCGTCGAGCGTGCTGAGCCAGCGGCTCGCCGAGCTCGGCGAAGCCGGCATCGTGACCGCCCGGCCGGCCGGCGGCTACGCGCTCTCTCCCGACGGCCGAGCGCTCCTGACCGCGCTCGGTCCGCTCGACCAGTGGGCGCGACGCTGGGCCGACCGGGCGCGGCGCTAGCCTCGTTGCGGGACGCCGGGGCCGCGCCGCCGCGTGGTATGCCTCGGCGATGAAAACTCGCAAGCTCGGCGGCAGGGGCCTCGAGGTCGGCGCGATCGGCCTCGGCTGCATGGGGATGTCGGAGTTCTACGGCGCCCCCGACGACGCCGAGTCGGTCGCGACGATCCACCGCGCGCTCGAGCTCGGCGTCACGCTGCTCGACACCGCGGACATGTACGGCCCACACATCAACGAGCAACTGGTCGGCCGCGCGATCCGCGATCGCCGCGATCGCGTGGTGCTCGCCACCAAGTTCGGCATCGTCCGCCACCCGGACGGCAGGCGCGCGCTCGACGGCCGCCCCGCGTACGTCAAGGCGGCGTGCGACGCCAGCCTTGCGCGGCTCGGCACCAACGTGATCGATCTCTACTACCAGCACCGCGTCGATCCGGCGACGCCGATCGAGGACACCGTCGGCGCGATGGCCGACCTGGTGCGCGCCGGCAAGATCCGCCACATCGGGCTCTCGGAGGCCGGCCCGGAGACCCTGCGACGCGCCGCCAAGATCCACCCGATCACTGCCCTGCAGACCGAGTACTCGCTGTGGACCCGCGATCCGGAGGACGGCGTGCTCGCCACCTGCCGCGAGCTCGGCATCGGCTTCGTCGCGTACAGCCCGCTCGGCCGCGGCTTCCTCACCGGCCAGCTCAAGAAGTTCGACGACCTCGCGGCCGATGACTTCCGCCGCCTCTCGCCCCGGTTCCAGGGCGACAACTTCGCCAAGAACCTCGCGCTCGTCGATCACCTGACGGCGATCGCGCGCACCAAGGGCGTCACGCCGGGGCAGCTCGCCCTCGCGTGGGTGCTGTCGCGCGGCGACGACATCGTGCCGATCCCCGGCACCAAGCGCCGGCGCTACCTCGAGGAGAACCTCGCCGCCGAGGCGATCACGTTCACCGCCGCGGAGCTCGCCGCGATCGACGCCATCGCGCCGCTGGGCGCCGCCGCCGGCCTGCGCTACCCCGCGGCGACGATGGCCTCGATCGCGCGCTGACAGGAAGCGCATCCTGTTGTGTCAGGACGCGCCAACTCACCCGCGACGCCGAGATCGGCTGACACTGCGATTGCGAGTTCCGCGGTGACCGCTACCGCTACGGCGCTGAACGCGACGGCGACGATCCTGCGAGGCGCTGCGCCGGTGTCCGCGATCGGGCTCGTGAACGCCGCAACGTACCGCCGACGTGTTCGGGCTTTCGCGTGAGAGCATGGCAAGCCGCTGTGATCCCGATCGCGAATATGCCACTTGCACACCTGTGTTCTCGGAATGCCGAGCCGATTGGGGCGTTCGTCATGGATGCCGTTTCGTACTGACATATAGCGCCAGGATCGCGGCAGGCGCGGCCATGGCAGCGATCGCGCTCGGCCACGGCCGACTCCACCGTCGTCGCCCGGTGGTTGCAGGCGGTCGTGGCCTCGGTGCGGGCGAAGCGGGACGACACCTCGTGATATGCCTCGCCCATGATCACGCTCTACTACGCGCCCCACTCCCGCTCGGCCCGGTTCGTCTGGTTGCTCGAAGAACTCGGTCAGCCCTACACGATCCAGCGCGTCTCGATCCGCCGGCGCGACGGCAGCAGCGAGCAGGATCCCGCCTACCGCCGCATCCACCCGCACGGCAAGGTCCCGGCGATCGATCACGACGGGGTGATCGTGTTCGAGTCGTCGGCGATCGCGCTGTACCTGGCCGATGCGTTCCCGGCGGCCCACCTGGGGCCGAAGATCGGCGATGCGACGCGCGGGGCGTTCGTGACGCTCTTGGCATACTACACCGGCGTGATGGAGCCCGCGTTCGTCACCAAGGCGCTCGGCTTTGCGACGACCAACAGCACCACCGGCTGGGCGCCGACCGAGGACATCCTCGCGTACGTCACCGGCCAGCTGCAGCGCGGCCCGTACTTGCTCGGCGACGCGTTCTCGACGGCCGACATCCTCTACGGCAGCACGTTCGCGCTGTTCAAGGGCAGCCCGCTCTTGCCCCAGGACGACGTGCTCGCGGCCTATGTGGCGCGGCTGTCATCGCGGCCGGCCTACCAGCGCGGGCAGGCGAAGGAAGCCGCGATGGCCTCGGCCGCCAGCTCGCCGTCCTGAGTGAAGGACCAGCCTCAGATCGGCGCCAGCGAGAAGTTGACGCGCACGCGGGCGCCGTCACCGGTCAAGGTCATCGTGACGTCCTTGCGCCAGCCGGTCTCGAACGGATTGATCATGATGTCGTCGCCGATGTTGTCGTCGCCCGACAGCGTGTCCTGATCGATGAGCTTGGTGTGGAGCCGGATCGCCTGGCCGGCCTTGGGCGAGACGTCGATCACCGCCTCCGCGATCGGCGTGCCGGTGCCGAACACCGAGCCCTCGTGGATCTGCACGTAGTGGCTCGAGTCCTTGGTGAACAGCGTCTGGAGGTTGGTGCCCTCGGCGGTGATCAGGCCGTAGAGCTCGAGGTCCGAGCCCGCGTCACCGCCGGCGCTGTCGACCGCGATGCTCTGCAGCGTGACGCGGACCCGCTGCGAGACGCGTACGCAGTCCTTGACCTGGTAGTCGGTGGTGAACGACATCCGCGCGGGCGAGTTGTCCTTGAGGTAGGACAGCTTGTACGCGATCGGCGCGCCGGGCGACTGCCGCGAGTAGTTGCCGCCGCTCTTGATGAAGCTGATCAGCGCCTCGTAGCTGTCGATGGTCTGGGCGGCGGTGCCGGCATCACCGCCCAGGATGAACGCGGTGATCTTGCTCTGCGAGATGATGTCCTTGTAGGTGACCGAGACATCGCCCTTGACGTCGACGCCGCCCGAATAGGCAAAGTCGAGCGCCGCGGACATCTCCTCGGACGAGTACTGCGACTCGAAGGTGAACAGCACCATCCGGCCGTAGGTCACCGACGACACGTAGACCGGCGGGCGCTGCGCGTCCATCTTGTCCTGGACGTCGGCCAGGCTGATGCCGGGCGCGAGCAGCGCGCTCGGCGACGCGGGCGCATCGAGATCGACGGTGTAGTACGCCTGCGTGTAGCGAACGACGTAGCGGGACCGCACGTCCTGCTTGGACCAGTCGAAGCTCGACTTGAGGCTCGCGACGCCGAGGCCCCAGCTCGCCTGGACGCCGAGCGCCATGTTCAGCTGGTTCTCGGAGTGGACCTGCTCGATCTCGGAGTACAGGTTGGCCGGCGTCGAGCCGGTGATCTCCGCGTCGAGGATGCTCGACAGGGCGTCGCGGTACGACGACAGGCTCGGCGCGGCGACGGCGGCCTGCTTGGTCCCGCCGAGGTTCTCGAGGCTGACCGAGATCGTCTCGGGCGCGCGCGGCAGCACCACCTGCGTGAACAGGCCCGTCATCACCGAGTCCGCGCCGATGATCGCGCCGGGATACATCGAGTCGGAGTTCGCGGCGTACGCGACGACCCGGTCGTACTGGCGCGTCTCCTTGAGGTTCTGCGTGGTGCACGAGTAGTCGCCCTCGGGCGTCGCGGCCGACGGCGGGCCCTCCGCCACCGCGGCCTCCGCGACCGGCAGGTACGGCAGCGAGGCGATGTACGCATCGATCTCGTCGGCCGCGGGATCGCCCCCTGCGCCGGAACATGCGGTCAGGAGGCTCACGAACGAGATCCAGGAGGCGCGCTGCATGTCCGGCTGTCCAGCAAGGAGTCGGCCAGCCAGGATCCGCCTGTATTCGCCCGCTTGGGCGGCGCTGGCGGCGGGCGTGTCCGGGCCTTCCGACTCCAGCCGGACAGCGCGCTGGCTAGTCGGTTAGCCACCAGGCATCCGGGCGCGCGCTTGGTTCAGGATGTGATCCATCGCACAGCGTGCCGCCGGTGGAGCAGGAGCCCTGCGCCTGATCTGGACCGGCGACGGGCTCGGGCAGCACCTTCGAGATGTACGACAGGAGGGCGAGGTAGCCACTGGCGTCGGCACCCGGTTGACGGCCCCACCGAGTTCGCGGGCCGAGGGCTTCAACGCTCGAGGAAGACGTGTCCCTGTTCGATCTCCTGCTTCGCATGTCGTCCGATCCACAGACGCTCCCCTGAACTCCAGGGCACGCGCACGAGGTGACGCTTGAAGGTCCCGAGGATGGCCTTGTACGCACGATTGACTTCCTCCGACGCGGGCGCCCATTGATTCGTCGCCGGATCTCGGTAACTCGATCGATAGCTGAGCGATCCCGGGAACAGCGTCGGCCGGTTGGTGGTGTCCACTCCCGGGAGGCACCACCGGATCCTCGGCCCGCTGGTTTGATCCGCATAGTACGTGCCCGCGGCGGTCCCTCCGTCGCGGCATTCGAACTGTAGCGCGTGCTTGGTGAACGGGCCTTCGAGCAAGACGCAGCGATAGCGCTGGAGGCTCTCGGCGAGCGCTGGATCATACGCCTCGTACCGCGCGAGCGTGGGCTCCACGAGGATCGGCTGTTCCGGAATCGCCACGAGCCCCTGCTCGAGCAGTTCGCGCAGGATCTCGAAGGCTTCGCTGGCGAGAGCGTAGTGCTGGAACTCAGCCAAGGCTACTCTCCCTCGTCATGGTCAATATCACGCCCCGACGGCGTGTCCGGATCATCAAGTACCTCGGAGACATCTGGGCGCACCTCCTCGAACTGTGATTTGAGCCCGAGTCCATCATATTGCTTCTTCTTGGCCATTTCTCGGGACGTGAGGGTACCATCCTTGTTTTTCCGGGCGGCTTCGTAGACCTTCTTGACGACGCGTGGCCGGCTCGCATCTTCTACCCAGACGTCAGGGTTGCGCCGCACGTTGCGGATCGTTCTGCCGTTTGGAGTCTTCATTCCGTTGATCGTCGTACCCGAACGAATGAAGTCACCCGGGAACTCTTTGGCCGCCAGCTTTTCGAGCCGCCTGACGGTCGGTTGATGATCCTCGGGCTTTCCTCGCGCCCCATGCTTGTTAGGATACCACTTCTTTCCCTTGGTATCCCACCAGTCCTTGAACGTTTTATACTCCCGGTTCTTCGGCTTTTGATACCGACTGACCTGAACGGGATCTTTCGCAGCCTCGTCGGCGGTTCGTAGATCGTCCGGCTTCTTGCCGACCCCGTTTCCCTGGGCCGCGTCCTTGGGCGTCGCAGAGCCTTGGTCGGTGATAGGCTTCGGCGTCGCCGGTTGCTTCGCGGTCGCGGGGTCCGCCAAAGGGTCGGGCTTCTGCGCCGTGGGAGGCTTGTCGATCTTGGACGTTGGGTGCGCGTCGGTCGTGGCCTTCGGCGCCGCGGGGTTCACCTCGACCTTCGCGGACGGCGTGTCCTCACCCACCCCGCGCAGCACCTTCACGCTGTTCTGATCGACGAGCTCGAGCGGCTTGCCGGCGAGCGAACGCACGCTGCGAGCGCCACGCACCGAGAGCGCCGTCAGGCCGCCCATCACCGCGAGCTGCGTGAGCAGCACTGCCATGGCGCGTTGTTTGTCCTCGTTGCTACCAGCACCCTGCTGGATCTTGTCGAGCTCGGTGAACGTGATATCGGAGAGCGCGACCAGCTGCACGATGTCGGCACCAGCAGCAGTGCCGGTGAGGGGCACGAACCAGCGGCTGCTGGAGAGCGCTGCCGTGACGCTGCCCGCCTTCACGGCGATGCTCAGCGCGCCAACGCTGGCGAAGGAAGCGACGATCTGCGCCACGTCGAGCACCACGGTCGCCGACGTGGCGGTGCCGAGGCGCGCGCTATCGACGAGGTGGCCGCCGGCGGAGATGCCACCGGCAACGGCGCCCGCGGCGAAGCAGTAGGTCGCGAAGGCGCTGACGCTGGCGCCCCCGCTGAAGAAGGCCAGCCCGACGGCCACGGCCGCCAGGCCGCCGTACCCGACCCACTCGTACCACTTGGTCTTGCCGGTCGTCGGCGCCACGCCACCGGCGCCGCCCGGCAGCGTGTAGCGCACCTCGCCCTCGGGATAGCGCGCCACCTCTTCGAAGAACGTGTTCATCATCGCCGCCGTCGGCGATCCGTCGACGGCCTGCTCGTGGGGCCGGCTCGGCGTGGTCAGGTCGTAGAGATGGAACTTGCCATCCTCCTTGTCCTTCCAGAAGTAGACGTTCATCGGGACGGTGTCGGCAACCGGACGGCCGGCCGCTTTCTCCTTCTCGACGGTCCTGGGATCGGGGAGGAAGAGCGCCGGCAGCCGCGTCGCGTGCTTGCTCGCGATCTGCTCGAGCCCGGTACGGAGCTGGGCATAGTGCTGCTGTGCGTTGCCGCGTTCCTCTTCGGGCGTGCCCTTGCCCTTCTTGCGGAGCTGGTCGGCCACCCACAGGTCGAGCCCGTCGACCATGCGGCGATAGCTGCGGAACGCGTCGTCCCACTTGCCCTGGCGGATGAAGCCGGGAAGGTTCTCGAGCCAGCTCGCCGTGTTCTGGCTCGTCATCCAGAGGAACGCGGTGGTGACCCGCATCTCCTCGGTGTAGGGGTTCAGGGAGGTGACCGCGGAGCCTCCCCCGTACGATGGCTGGATCTTGAAGTTCTTGTCGTCGGCCGTCTCTCGTTGCAGGGCAGCAAACAGCCGCTGCGCCGCGACCGCGGCCTTGTCCTGCAACCCCTTGTCGACGGGGCCCTTGGCCGCTACCGAGGGCTGGAGCTTGGTCATCGCCTGCGACAGCACGAGGCCGGCATCGAACGACGCCTGTGACAGCAGCCCCTGCTTGACAGCCTCCTTGCGCGTCGCTAGCACCGCACCCTCGAGCGCTGGGATCTCGACATCCGAGCCCTTGAGGTTGGCCTGGTTCTCGAGGATCTTCGCGTCGTCCTTGCCCTCCTTGCGCTGGAGCGCGCGCGTCGCGCCGCTCGCAGCGCCGCCCTCCAGGAGGTCCTGGGCGGAGCGCCCGGCGACCACGCGATCGGCAACCGCATCGGCCTGGCGCTCGTAGGCGTCCCCGGCCTCGCCCACGCCGCCCTCGAGCAATACCCCGCCGCGCTGTTGCACCACGTGTGCCGCCTCGTGGGCGGCGGTATGCAGATCAGGCGCCTCGCGGAAGGCCACCTTGTCTCCGGTGGCGTAGGCCTCGGCGCCGATCGCCTCGCTGGCCTGCCGCGCCGCCCCACCGACGAATGCCTGCACCTGCGAGACGTCATGTCTGCCGAAGGAGCGCTGAATCCGATCGGCATGCGGCAACGCGATCGCTGATCCTTCCGTTCCTCGCAGGGCAGCGGCGTGCACGGCGTCCGTGTCACCGCCGATGTTGCCGTCACCCCGCGTGGGCCCGGCGATGTGACGTGGCGATGCCGCAGCGGACCCATCGGACGTGGCCGCCACTTCACCGATGCGCTCAGCGACGGCCTCAGCCTCTTGCTCGAGTGGCTCACCCGGCAGGCTCACCCGCAGCCCGCCTTCTGTTCGACCTGAACCAGCACGCAACGCCTGAGCGACGTGCGTCAACTCGTGTGCAAGAAGCTTGCGGCCCGCGCGCGCCCCAGGGGCGAACGCCCCATCGGCCAAAAAGATATCTTCGCCAACGGTAAACGCCTCGGCGCTCAGCGCTCGTGCGGCTTGTGCGGCCACGGCATCGGTATGGACACGAACGCCAGACAACGAAACTCCGAGCTCGCGCTCCATCTCACGACGAAGCTCCATCGGAAGCACCTGGCCGGTGCCGCGCTGCTGCAACGCGGACTCGACCGCGGGATCGTGCGGGTCGACCAAGCCACTACTCAGCGCACGGCGATACAGCGTCGCGGCGTGTTGCTCGGCAGCGTTCCACAGGGCGTGCCCATGCGGCGTCGTGACGCTGGAGAGCGACTCGCGCCATAGCGTCGCGCGCCCCGCGATCGATCCGTGGTGGTGGCGGCGGCAATGACCTCCTGTCGTAACGGGTGATCCGGCCCTAGCCGCTGCAGCACCTCTTTGAGCCCGAGCACGCGATAGTCGTCGAAGCCAAGTTGAGGGCTCGGCGCATGGCCGACCAGCGTCCCCCGCCCCGGAACCGTAGGTCGCTCGATCGCCCCATCCGGCCTTTCGCCCTGCGCCATCCACCGTCGTGCGTCGGTGAGGGCCAACGTATCCCGGCCCGGTACGCGGGGTTTCAGCCCGTCGACATTCCAAGCATCCGGGATATCGCCGTCGCTCTCGACACCCACGCGCGCGACCCTGCCCACGTCGGGACGCAGACGTCCGTCGCGTGCTGCGATGCGCGCGGCGAACTCGTGGAACCGCTGCCGGGCCTGCTCCTCGTCACGTCGACCTGAGCTATCGGTCGCGTCGGCACAGACCCGCTCCCAGATCGCCAGCGACCGGACATGCGACAAGGCATGGCGAACTCCTTCGACGATTGGATCGAATCGATCTCGCTCCCGCGCGCGTTCGAGCTTGGGTGGATGTAACCAGCGCGTCATTGCCCCCACCTTCTGTCGCTCGCCTTGTCATGAACCCCGGAGCCCTCGTTATCACCACGAAGCCGGCCTCTTTGCATATCACGGCTCCGGTAACTCGCCCCACATGCGAGGGTGAATCGAGCCTACCGCAGTCGACGACTTGGCCGCTGCGCGACGTATACAGCAATCACTGCAACCATCTAGCTGACTACACCTGCCGCCACAGCACACCTGTGACCATTCTCGTGTGCCTGGAATTCGGCATCGGCAGCCTGGTCGCCGTGATGGCGCCCTTCGTCCACTCCGTCGACGTCGTGCGTGCGTCGCACCAGATCCACGACGCGTTCCACCCGGATCGCACCGAGCTCCCCATCCGCCTGCGGATCTCGCTCAACACCGGCTCCTGCATCGCGGTGCGGCTCAACGCCAACGCCAACGCCGACTGCTTCGGCGGTACCGTCAACGTCTGCCGGTGGGCTGCTGCTCGCCGGCCTCGATCCCACCGGCAACGGCGGCGTGGTGCCCGGCTTCGGGGACCAGCGCGAGGTCGAGCTCCTGGTCGAAGCCGGGTTCTCTGTTCAGTATGTGATCCATCGCACAGCGTGTCCTCGGGGGAAAGCAGGGCGTTCTGCGCCTGAGCTGGGCCATCGGTCCGACACGTAAGAAAGCTGCGACCAATCTGCGGTAGGGTCCCACTGGACAAGAGGGCGGAGGTGGAACCGTGGCTGGTTCCAGGCGCTCCGACACGCAACATCCTTGGGCTTGGGCGGGATTCGCGAAGGCGCGAAGAACAGCTGATCGAGCACCATGGAACCACTGCTTGTCGACGACCCGCTCGCAACGTTGCCCTCGGGGAAGCTCGGCCGCTACGAGATCGTGAAGCGTCTCGGCAACGGCGGGATGGCCGATCTCCTGCTCGCGCGAACCAGCGCCGGTGGGGGCGCCGCCGAGCGCCACCTCGTCATCAAGCAGCTGCGCGAGGAGCAGGCGAAGAACGCGACGTTCGTGAAGACGTTCGTCGCCGAGGCACGGCTCGCCGGCGCGCTCCATCACCACAACATCGTCCAGGTCCAGGACATCGGCGAGGACGGCGGCAAGCACTACCTCACGATGGAGTACGTGCACGGTGAGGATCTGCGCACGATCCTCGCGCGGCTCCACGATCGAGGCCAGACGCTGCCGATCGAGCACCTCGTCACGATCGGGAAGTCGGTCGCGGCGGCGCTGCACCACGCGCACGAACAGGTGGGCGCCGACCGCAAGCCGCTCGGCATGGTGCACTGCGATCTGACGCCGACGAACATCCTGGTCGGCTACGACGGCAACGTGAAGGTGGTCGACTTCGGGATCGCCAAGGCGGCGCTCCAGACGATCAAGACGCAGGTCGGAGGCCTCCCGGGCAAGGTCCCGTACCTGGCGCCCGAGCAATGCACCGGGCAAGGCGTCGATCGGCGCAGCGACGTGTTCGCGCTCGGGATCGTGCTGTACGAGCTCGCGACGGTGCGCCGGCTGTTCAAGGGCGAGACCTACTTCCGGACGATGGCGACGATCGTCGCCGGGACCGTGCCGCCGCCGTCGCAGCACCACCAGGACATCCCCGACGAGCTCGACCAGATCATCCTGAAGGCGCTGGCGCGATCGCCGGCCGATCGGTACCAGACCGCCGCGGAGCTCCGCACGGCGCTGGATCGCTTCGCGACGCACGCGAAGATCGCCACCTCGGTGACCGCCCTCGCCGACTACATGAAGCAGCTGTTCGGCGAACGCCCGGAGCCGTGGCTCGACGGCACCCGGCGCGTCGCGGCGGCGCACCTCGACTTCGATGGCGCCGCGGCGGGGCTCGCCCAGCCGCCTGCCGAGACCGCCGAGCTCCCCGCCGGGACGACGAGCGACTCGCCGATGGCGCTCGGGCGCGACCCCGCCGCGCCTGGCCCTCGCGCCTCCACCGACATGCCGACGGCGATCCTGTCGCTCGCCAAGAAGCCGGTGGCGCTCGGATTGTTCGTGCAGCCGCCGAAGTCCGAGCCGGATCGACCGCTGCCCAGGCCCAGCGAGAACGGCAAGCCCGCCGCGCTTCCGCGGGCCAGCACCGACGAAAAGCCCGTACCGCCTCCGCGGCCAAAGTCCATCACCGGCGACAAGCTCGAGCCGCGGCCGAAGTCCAGCACCAGCGACAAGCTCGTCCCGCCTCCGCGCACCGGCATCGACGCAAAGCTCGAGCCACGGCCGAAGTCCATCACCAGCGACAAGCTCGTACCGCCTCCGCGCACCGGCATCGATGCAAAGCTCGAGCCACGGCCGAAGTCCATCACCGGCGACAAGCTCGCGCCACGGCCAAAGTCCATCACCGGCGACAAGCTCGCGCCACGGCCAAAGTCCATCACCGGCGACAAGCTCGCGCCACGACCGAGGTCCAACACCGACGGAGCGTCTTCCAAGGCGGCGGGCAATCGCTTGCCACCTCCGCTGCAGACGCCGCGCTCGATGCTGGTCGTCGCGCCGCTGGCCGTCGCCGCGCCGGTGGTCGGCGCACCGCCCGGGAAGGACCGGCTGACGACCGACGTCGACGAGACCACCGACGTCGCAACCCCACCGCCACCGCCGGCCCACGTCGCCAGCGCGGTCGCCCGCAAGCCCGGTAACGACTCGACCCAGATCGTGGCGCCGCTGCCGCTACGGTTCGAGCCGCCGGCGAAGCGCTCGCCCAGAGTGCCAACCCCGCTGGTGGTCGTCGAGCCCGGGTTGGCCGAACCCCAGCCCACCGCCACGGCGAGCACCCGCCACCGGAACCGGGTCGCGGCAGGGCTGATCGGCGCCGCGGCGATCGTCGCGGTGATCCTCGTCGTCGTGATCGGCTTCTCGAGCAACGACGTGGCGCGCACGGCGTCGCCGTCGCCCCCCGAGCCCACCGCAGCGGCGCCACAAGAGGTCAAGCCGCAGTTCGCCCCGCCGCCGGAGCCGCCGCGCCCCGAGCGCACGATGCGCAACTCCGAGCCTCCCGAGCCAGCGGCGCCGCCGCCGGAACCGCCGCGCCCCGAGCGCACGATGCGCAACTCCGAGCCGCCGCCGGTCACCGACGTTGCCGCGCAGGTGCCCGCCGAGCCGTCGCTGGCGAAGGTGCAGGTGCCGGCAAAGCACGCGGACACACCGCCGTCCGAAGCTGCCCCACCATCGCGGCCCTCGCCGCCGCTGGCGAAGGTGCAGGTGCCGGCAAAGCACGCGGCCACGCCGGCTTCCGAGTCGCGGCCCTCGCCGCCCACCGCGCTTGCACCGTCGCCACCGAAGCGACCGAGCGCGCCGGCTGTGACGCATAAACCCGTGGAAGTTGCGAAGCCGGCGGCCAAACCGCAGGCCAAGCCGGTCAAGCCACCGACCTACGATCCCAACGCGCTGTTCCTGAAGAAGCCCTGAGCCCCAGCCCGACCATGACCACATCTACCTCGCCTACCTCGCTGCTCTGGAGCTCGCGCAGTTCGCCCGCTGGGTCACCAGCGACCGCGCCGCCGCACGACGCATGTGGGGCGAGCCCGCGACCATGGCTGCGCCTCGCCTCCCTGCTCGTGGTGCTGGTCGTCGCGCCGGCCACCGCGCGGGCCGGCAAGAAGGAGGATGCCAAGGCGCACATCGCGAAGGCCACCAAGGCCCACAAGGAAGGCCACTTCGACCAGGCGCGCATCGAGCTCGAGGCCGCCTACGCGCTCGATCCGATCCCCGACCTGCTCTATGCGATCGGACAGGTCTACGCGAAGCTCGGCAGGTGCGGTGAGGCGACCACGAGCTTCAAGCGCTTCGTCGCCACGCAGAAGGACCCACAGGTCGCCAAGGTCGTCGATCAGGCGATCGCCGCGTGCAAGCCGGCACCAGAACCTGCCGCGAAGCTCCCGCCGCCGGACAAGCTCCCGCTGCCGGACAAGCCAGCGCCCGTGGCCGACAAGCCAGCGTCCGTGGCTGACAAGCCAGCACCCGTGACCGACAAGCCAGCGCCCGTGGCCGACAAGCCAGCGCCCGTGGCCACCAGGCCAGCACCGGACAGGCCAGCGCCGGTAGCGCCGCGCCCGCAGCCGTTCGCGCAGCCCCAGCCGGCACCGGCGCCGGTGGGCGCGCGATCGCGGTCGCCCTGGTACAAGGACAAGCTCGGCGACGGGCTGGTGCTCGGTGGCATCGTCGCGACCGCCGTCGGGCTCGTGGAGTACAGCGGCGCGCGCTCGGATCTCGACACGGCGGAGGACAGGATGCAGACCACGAGCCTCGCTCGCTACAACGAGCTGATCGACAGCGCGCACGGCAAGCGCACGGCGTCGGTCGTGTTCATCGGCGCCGGCGCCGCGCTGATCACCGCCGGGATCGTCCACTATGTCCTTCACGACCGCGCTACCGAGGTTCGCACCGTCGGCCTCGCGCCGGCGCACGGCGGCGGCGTGGTCACCTACGAAGGGAGCTTCTGATGCGTACCCCTGTGATCTGCCTGATCCTCGCCGCCGCCGCCGCCGCCGCCGGCTGCCTGCGTTCCACCGAGTTCAAGTGCAACAACAACCTCGATTGTGGAGCGACCGGCGTCTGCGAGGCGGTCGGTTATTGCAGCGTCCCGAACCCGGCGTGCGCAGGAACCGGGCGCAGCTTCAGCGACTCGGCCGGCCAGGGCCTGTCCAACACGTGCGTCTCGGGCAATAACCCGGGTCGCGATGCCGGCATCGATGCGCCCGCGCCGATCGACGGCCCGGTGACCGGGTGCCCGTCGGGCTACGCCGCGGTCGCCGGCTCGGCGCACCGCTACAAGGTCCTCGGCGGCGTCCCGTGGGCCACCGCGGCGGCCGACTGCAAGCTGACCAGCGCCGCAGCTTACCTCGCGGTCCCCGACGACGCCACCGAGCTCGCGAACCTGGCCACGACCGCGGCGGCGACGCCGTTCTGGATCGGCATCGACGACCAGGCGGTCAAGGGCACGTTCGTGACCCAGAAGGGCGCCACGGCGACGTTCCTGCCGTGGGCGGCCGGCGAGCCCAACCAGGGCGCTCCGCCTAAGGAGTGTGTCAACGCGCTCTCCGCGACCGAGATCGCGACCGACAAGTGTGGCACGCCCCACCTCGCGGTCTGCGAATGCGAGCCGTGACCTGACATTGCTTGGGAAGAACCCCACCGGGGGAAGAACCCCACCGGGGTTAATTTGGGGAAGAACCCCCGGGGAAGAACCCCACCGGGGTTAATTTGTGCGGGGGAAGAACCCCACCGGGGTTAATTTGGGGAAGAACCCCACCGGGGTTAATTTGTGCGGGCATTGGGAGGGGCATCGGAAGGGGAACTCCGCAGGGAAGAACCCCAGGGGAAGAACCCCACCGGGGTTAATTTGTGCGGGCATTGGGAGGGGCATCGGAAGGGGAACTCCGCAGGGAAGAACCCCAGGGGAAGAACCCCACCGGGGTTAATTTGTGCGGGCATTGGGAGGGGCATCGGAAGGG
This sequence comes from Cumathamnion decipiens, assembly GCA_032356425.1. NCBI lineage: Eukaryota > Rhodophyta > Florideophyceae > Ceramiales > Delesseriaceae > Cumathamnion > Cumathamnion decipiens. The sequence continues at coordinate 20 of JAUKWE010115779.1, read as the reverse complement.
GAACTCCGCAGGGAAGAACC
>JAUKWE010114668.1:0-39712 GCA_032356425.1 Cumathamnion decipiens | reverse complement strand
CGAGGCGCCCCCCGGGGCGCCGGGGCCCGTGCCCGGCGAGGTCCGCTGTGTCGACGATGGCGCGCCGTACGACGCGGCGGCGCTGCGCGAGCGCGTCGCGTACCTGGCCTCGCCCGAGCTCGCCGGCCGGGCCTCCGGCAGCCCCGGCGACACGGCCGCACGCGCGTACCTCGCCGACCGGTTCCGCTGCCTGGGGCTCGTGCCGGCCGGGGCCGGCGAGTCGTACGAGCAGCCGTTCACCGCGGACGGCCACGCGACGGCGAACCTCGTCGGCTACCTCCCGGGCGACGACGCGGCGGTCGGAGGCGACATCATCGTGGTCGGCGCGCACCACGATCACCTCGGCGACGGCCACCTCGGCGCGAACGACAACGCCTCGGGCGCGGTCGCGCTGCTCGCGATCGCTCAGGCGATCCGCCAGCATGGCGCGCCGCATCGCACGATCGCGTTCGCCCTGTTCGGCGGCGAGGAGCTCGGGCTCCACGGCTCGGCGTACTTCGCCGCACATCCGCCCGCCGCGCTGCCGCTCGAGCGGATCGTCTACGACATCAACCTCGACATGGTCGGCAGCTACACCTCGGCGGGCGCGGTCTACGCGATGGGGACGTTTCACGGCCTGCCCGCCACCGCGATCGTCAAGGCGCTCACGACCGAGCACCCGGCGCTCCACGTCGGCACCGGCGGCCGCGGCGTCGGCTCGGACCACGAGGCGTTCTGCAAGGCCGGCGTGCCGTACGTGTTCTTCTGGACGCCCGACAAGCGCTGCTACCACGCGCGCTGCGACACGATCGACCAGCTCGACGCCGCGCACCTGGGCGAGATCGCCGCGTTCGCCGGTGAGCTCACCGAGCGGCTGTCGGCCATCCCGGGCGATCTCGCCGGCTCGCGGGCCCGGCGCGGATGTACGGGCCGATGATCTGCCGGCCGCGGTCGGTCGTAGTCCTGCGCATGGTCGTGCGATCGCTACCTCAGGTACGGAGCTCCTTCCGGATCACGAGGCGGAGCCCCGACCAGGTGTCGTCGATCGCGCACACCTTGTTGTCGACCAGGCCGGTCGGCAGCGCGACCTCACGCACGGTGTCTTCGGTGACCTCGGTCGCCACCCCGGACGCTCGTTTCGGCCACGCGATCCAGAGCCCCGCGGCGGGTTGCATCCGCGGCCGGCACGCCGCGATCCGCGCCACCAGGTCCGCGCGCCTCGTGACGAACACCACGAAGACATCGAGCAACGCCTTGCCGGCCAGGTTGCGCTGGACCGTCACGCCGCGCGGCAGCACGCCGAGGGCGAGATCGGGCGGCGCCCCGATGATGGTGACCTTGTGGCCGTCCTTGATCCCCAGTTTCTGCGGCAGTGGTGTGCCCGAGTAACCCGCGCTCGTCATGGAATGATCGTGCCACCACAGGCGTCTAGCTAGCGAGGCCTACGGATGTTCATGGAACCTCTGACGTTTGAAAACACCATCGGGATCGAGTTTGCGGGGACCTGCGATCTGGCGATCTGGTGCAAGCTCCTGCACGACAAGGGCTGGTCGGGGCCGCGGATCGCGCGAGCCATCGCCAAGAGCGAAGGCTACGTCAACAACCTGATCCGCGTGGTCGAGCGTGCCTCGCCGTCGCTCATGTTGCGGTGGCGAGCCGAGCAGAGCGGCAGCGTCGATCACGTGTGCGCCACCGACTGGCTCGTCTCGGTCTGCCTGTTGCCGCACGACCGGCAAGACGAGGAGCTCGGGCGCCGGATCGCGACGCGCCCCGGCCTGCGCAGCTAGCCCTGGGCGCGCTTGCCGTCGGCGAGCTCCGGCTCGGTCCACGGCAGCTGGCGGCCGAGCTTGCCGGCGCGGCGCAGCCACGGCTCGGGGAGCGCCCGGGCCTGGGCGGACGCGAACGCCGCCGCGAGCTCGGCGCCGGAGGCAAACCGTGCGTCGCGCGCCTTCGCCAGCGCGATCTGAAGGAACGCCTCGAGGTGAGGCGAGACCGGGCCGAACGCCGACGGCCGGAGCGGCATGATATGGACCACCGCATAGAGCAGCGCAGGCGTGTCGCGCGCGACGAACGGCACCCGGCCGGTGAGGCAGCGATAGATCACCGCGCCGAGCGCGTAGAGATCGGCCCGGTGGTCGACGGGCTCGCCCCGGGCCTGCTCGGGCGCCATGTACGCGGGCGTGCCGATCGCCGCGCCGCGGGTCAGCGTCCCGGAGGCCTCGCCGAGCAGCGCGACGCCGAAATCGAGCACCTTCCAGGCGCCCTCGTCGGTGAGGAACAGGTTCTGTGGCTTGAGATCGCGGTGGACGACCCCGGCGTCGTGCGCGCGATCGAGGGCCTCGCCGATCTCGGTCACCAGCGCGCCGAGCTTGTCGCCGGTGAACGGGCCGGCCCGTAGCAGCTCGCCGAGCGTCTTGCCGCGCAACCGCTCCATGGCAAGGAACGGCAGCGGATCGAGCGGCGTGCCGGCCTCGAGCACCTTGACGACGTGCGGCGAGTCGATCGAGCCGGCGATCCGGACCTCACGCAAGAACCGCTCGACGTGGCGCGGCTCGCTCAGGAGCTCGCGGCGCAGCAGCTTCACGGCGGCCTCCCGGCCGGCCGGCAGCCCCCGGGGGGTGCCTCGGGCCGGGGTATCTGCCCGGGGCTTGCCTCGGGCCGGGGCGGCGCCATCGCCCTGGGGCACGTGGCTGGCCTCGTACACCTCGCCCATCGCGCCGCGGCCGAGCACGGCCCCGAGCTCCCACGATCCGACGATGTGACCGGTGAACCGGCCCGGCCCGCCGATCTTCTGCGCGCGCTCGAGATCCAGGCGGAGCTCGGCGACCTGGGCGTCGTGCTGCGCGGCGAGCCGGGTCGCACGCTGGAGGTGCTCGATCGCGCGCAGCGAGCTCTTGCGGGTCATCCGCGCGAGCAAGAAGCAGATGCCGTAGGCCTGCTGGAGGATCAGCTGCCCGGCGATCTGGGCCTCGATCGAGCACGCGCGCCGCACCGGATAGAACCCGGGATCGTGGATCACGCCCGCGATCACGAGCGCCGCGACGGCGGCGTGCGAGCCGGCGGCGAGCAGGTAGACGGTGACCGCGCTCGCCCGGTGCTCGGTGCGGCAGAAGAACAGGACGCCCAGGGCGACGATCAACGGCGCGGCCGAAAAGATCCCGACGTACAGGATGCCGAGCTGGCCGCACACGATCGCCGCGAACGCCAGCGCGTCGAGCCGGCGCACGCTGTAGCGCGCCGCGGTGTGGAGCTCGCGGTAGATCCACACGCTGCCGAGCACGGAGGCCGCGAGGCTGACGAGCAGCGCCGCCGCGATCCGCCGATCGCCCGGCACGACGAGGATCGCGACCGCCGTGCCGGCGGCGACGAGCCAGCCCAGCCGCAGGAACGTGCGCGTGCGCTCGACCTCCTCGTCGTGCAGCGCATCGGCTGCAGATGTCAGCGTCGTCACGGCCGCGCGTTCCACGGCGCGGAGAATAACGATGTGCCGGCTCGACGGGGAGGCTCGTTCCGTGATGCCACAGCAAGCTAGGTGGGCATCACGCCCACGCGAGCTTACGTAGCAGTACCTCGGCACGCTTGCGCAGCCGGGGATCGAGCGCCCCGGCCAGCGCCGCGTCGAACGCCCGCGACAGCGCGTCGCCGGTGGCGAAGCGATCCTCGGGCTGCTTCGCGAGCGCGAGCGCGAACCAGCGATCGACGTCGGGCGGCAGCGGGGCCGCCTGCCCCGGCCGCGGCGGCATCTTGTGGACGACGGCGTAGAGCAGCGCCGGCGTATCGGCGCCCGAGAACGGATGGCGGCCGGTGACGCAGCGGTAGGCCACGGCCGCGAGCGCATAGAGATCGGCACGGCCATCGAGCCGCTTGCCCTGGGCTTGCTCGGGCGCCATGTAGCTCGGCGTGCCGACGATCCCGCCTTGCGTGAGCGTCCCGGAGTTCTCCTCGCACAGCGTCGCCACGCCGAAGTCGAGGATCTTCCACACGCGATCGTGGAACAGGTTCTGCGGCTTGATATCGCGATGGATGATGCCGGCGCCGCTCGCGGCATCGAGGCCGGCGCCGATCTGTCGCACGAGCTCGGCCAGCGCCGGCGGTGCGATCCTGCCGTCCGTGCGCAGCTGCTCGGCCAGCGTGTGGCCGTGCAAGCGCTCCATCGCGAGGTACGGCGGATCGCCCTCGGCCGCGTCGAGCACCTTGACGACGTACGGCGACTCGAGCGCGCCGCTCGCCCTGGCTTCGCGCAGGAACCGCGCCACGTGCGTCGGATCGGTGAGCAGCTCGCGGCGCACCAGCTTGACCGCCGCGGGCTCGCCGGACGCGAGGTGAACGGCGTCGTAGACCTCGCCCATCGCGCCGCGGCCGAGCACGGGGCCGAGCTTGAAGTTGCCGAACATCTGCTCGGAGTAGCGGCCGGGGCCGCCGATGCGCAGCGCGCGCTCGAGATCGAGCCGCAGCTCGTCCATCAACGCCTCGCGCTGCGACGCGAGCCGGGTCGCCTGCGTGAGGCTCTCGATCGATCGCAGCGAGGCCGCGCGAAACGCGCGCGCGCTGACATACGCCAGCGTGTAGGTCCCGATCACGAAGCCCGCGCCGGCGAGCTGCGCGGTCGCGCTCATCGGGCGATCCGAGGCGAACACCCCCGGATCGGCGATCGCGCCGCTCGTGATCGCCAGGGCGGCCATCGAATACAGCACGATCGCGATCGCGAAGATCCAGCGCGCCGCGCGCTCCGCCTCGGTGCGGGCGACGAAGTGGATGCCGATGACCACGATCAGCGGGGTGACGGTGAACGTGCCGTAGTACAGGACCGCGACGTGGGCATTGACCAGGGACATCACCGCGAGGATCACGAGCGCGCGCTCGGTGTAGCGCTGCGGATCGCCGAACGCGCGGTGAAACCCGATGCTCACCACGATGCCGATCGTCATCGCCGCGACGAACGCGATGCTCATCGCGACCGGTGCATGGAGCAGCGGCACGCTCGCGATCGACGCGACGCTGATCGCCCAGCCCATGCGGATGAACATCCGCGTGCGCTCGATCTCCTCGTCGCGCAGCGCATCGGCGGCGGAGGTCAGCTGGGTCGGCGAGCTCATCCGTGAGCCCGGCCGTGAGCCCGGACGTGAACCCGGTCGCGAGCTCGGGAGGCTCCCGGGCTCCGGCCCTGGAGGTTCGCCGGCGGAGTCGCCGCCGGTCACGGGCTCTGCGGTGCGAGCCCGGCTGCGGACCCGCGTGATCGCGGGCGTCATGAGCCCCGGGCGATCGGCGATGGTCTCCCCGCTCGCCGTGTCGTCGTCACCACCTGCCATCGCGCGGACAGTGTAACGCGCGAGCTCGTGATGCCCAACGCACGGAGCCGCCTGCCGCAAGACGCGGCAGGCGAGGTGGATCTCACGGGGATCTCTGACGATCTGTCTTCCCGTGGCCGATGTTCAGGACGGCAGCCGGGTGCGCGCCTCGTCGATCGCGGCGCACGCGGCGCTGCGGAGCCGGGCGAGCGCGGCGAGCTCGTCGGGCGTCGGCTCCCGGGTCCGCTGGTACCAGGCGTCGAGCCAGCGCAGCGCGGCGAACGGCGCGGCGACCGCGACCGCGGCGGCGGCGAACGACAGCGGCGGCGGCAACAGCACGAGCGACCCGGCGACGAGGCCGGCGGCCCACAGCGGGTATACGACGAGGGCGGCGCCGAGCTTGATCGTCGACACCGCGTCGGGATCCGACGACCGCGCGATCCAGCGCGGGAGAAAGTAGGGGATCGCGTAGAGCACGAAGCCGGTGGCCGCGAGCGGGGCCAGCGCGGCGCGACGCCAACGCGACGCGGGCGAGGATGCCGGCCGGTGCGAGCCCCGCCCCGGATCGGCGCCGGCCTGGCCCGCGACCTGGCCATCGATCAGGCCGAGCCGCTCGAGCTCGGCGTAGTACGCGTCGACCCGCTCGGCGACGCGCGCGACGAGCGCGGCATCGACCGAGCGCAGCGTGCGGTGGGCCAGCCCGACCTGCCGGCCGATGTCGCTCCAGGCTCCGAGCGAGCGCTCCCCGGCGTCGTGCGCGAGCAGCTCGGCGACGCGGGCGACCCGCAGGCGCACCTCGTGGGTCTCGCCCTCGATCAGCAGATCGCCCAGATCGGCGGCCATCAGCGCGGTGATCGCCTGGACGCGGTCCTCGCCGTCCCCGGGGACGTCGGCGAGCTTGCGCACAGGCCCCCACAGCACGAGGCAGCGCGAGCGGAAGTCGGTGGGCGCATCGAACTCGAGCCCGACCGCCTGAAACGTGGGCGCGAGCCCTTTGCGCGCGCCGGCCGCGACGAGCATGCGCGCGGCGCCGGTGCGCAGCGGCGCGAGCCTGGGCTCGCTGTGGCTCGTGCCCTCCGGAAAGATCAGGATGTTGCCGCCGCCGCCGAGGTGCGCGGCGATCTTGTCGAACACGTCGGCGTTGGAGGCCGCGGCCTTGTCCGGGGTGTCGACCCGCCGGACGATCGGCACGGCGCCCGCGCGATCGAGGATCCAGCGCAGGCCGGGCACCGACCACAGCGTCGACTTTGCGACCGGCGAGATCTCGCACGCCGCGTCGGTGATCACGAGGATCGGATCGATCAGCCCGTTGGTGTGGTTGGCCACGAACAAGCGGCCACGCACCTCGGGTCCGGGCGGCGCCCCCAGGCGCTCGATATCGCGAAAGTAGAGCCGCATCACGCGCCGAAATGTCGCGACGAGGGCGTCGCGCAGGCCGCTGCCATCGCGCGGCTCTTCCGCGGGCTGGATCGTCATGCCGCTAGCGTGCCATGGGGCGCACCGTGGCTGCGAGTCACGGTCACCCCCACGTAGGGGTGAGGGTAGCTTCGCGTGGACTCCAGGGTGCGACAAGCGATCGGGCGGCAGCGCACGGTGTCGCTGCCACGGGCAGTTGAGAAACCGGCGTGGGTCGTGCCAGTCTGATCAGGTGAATGGTCGCGATCGCGATGCTCGCGAGCTCCGCTCGGTCGCGCCGCTGCTCGTCGACGGCGAGCTGGTCGGCCCGGTCACCCTCGTGCAGAACGGCAGCAAGACGATCGGGGCCACCGACGCCGAACTGCTGCGGCCCTACGTCGGGGCGCAGTTCACCGTCGCGACGATGCTCGATGGCTCCGCGGTCGTCCCGGTCGGGAACTGGGGCCTGAGTCGCCACGCCGGGCTCGGCCTCATCGAGCTCGTCAGCCCGATCGAGCGGGGGCACGACGTCAGGCCGCTCGGGCTGGGCGCCGTGTGCGCGACGGTGGACACGCGCGGCGCACCGGCGGCCCTGGTCGGCATCGTCCGCGACGGGCGCGGCTTCGCGCGATCGTGGATCCCGGTCCAGGTCGACAACGACAATGGCGCCGGCATGAGCGATGTGATGAAGCGGCTCGCGAGCCCGCTCGCGGATCTCCACGTCGGCATGGCCGTCGACGGTGCGTCGCTGTTCGCGTGGTTCCCGCCCAACCCGGCGCTCGGGCGCGCGAGCGAGGTGCTCGTGCTCGGCCTCGCCCAGCCCTATCGCGGGTTCGCCAAGCCGCGCGAGCGGCCGGTGATCGCCGAGATCGTCGGCCTCGACGACCTCGGTCGCGCGCTGATCGCGGCGCAGAAGACCGAGGAGCGCGAGCCCGATCTCGTCCAGGTCGCCGGCGAGATCGAAGATCACGACAGCTCGCTGGCCGCGCCGGACGAGCACGAGCCCTGACCGCCCGCCCTGAACGTGCTACTCGGCTGGCGTGAAGATCGCGACGTGGAACGTCAACGGGGTTCGCAAGAGGTTCTCGGAGGTCTTGCACTGGATCGATCGCGAGGAGCCCGACGTGATCTGCCTGCAGGAGACCAAGGCGTCGCCCGAGCAGGTGCCCGAGCCGCTGTTCGCCGTCGCCGGGTATCATAGCCACTGGCACGGCCATAAGGGCTATTCCGGCGTCGCGCTGCTCCTGCGCACGGCGAAGTACGGCGAGGCCCCGGTGTTCGTCCATCCGCCGTTCGATCTCGAGCACCGCATCGTGGTCGCGGCGGTCGGTGATCTCGTGCTGGGCTCGGTGTACGTGCCCAACGGCGGCAAGGACCTCGCCGCCAAGATGACGTTCCTCTCCGAGCTCGTCGCGTGGGCGGGCGCGCTCGAGGCCTCCGGAAAGCACCTGGTGCTGGGCGGGGACTACAACGTCGCGCGCAGCGACCTCGACGTCCACCCGATGCTGCAGAAGCCGATGATCGGGCAAACGTCGAAGGAGCGCGCGTTGCTCGAGGCGTTCTTCGGCTACGGTCTGGTCGATGTCGGCCGCCACGTCGACCCCGACAACGATCGGCTATTCACGTGGTGGGCGCCGTGGCGCAACCTTCGCCAGCGCAACATCGGCTGGCGGCTCGATTATATCGCGGCGAGCCAGGCGCTGGTCGACGAGACCGTGCACTGCGTCGCGTACCGCGACGTCGGCACCAGCGACCACGCGCCGGTGATCGCCCACCTCCGCGATACCCCGGTCAGGGCTCCCGATCCTTGACGTTGCGCGGGCTATCGCCACGCCGCATGCCCGCGCGCTCGCCGCCGCTCTCGGTCTTGCCCTCGCCTGCGGCCTCGGCATCGGCGAAGTCGGGATCCGCTGCGCGCGCTGCGTCGTTGTCGTCCTCGGCGTCGTCCTCATCGTCCTCGACCTCACGCGAGGCGAGCTCGGACGGATCGTCGTCGTTGGTGCGCGCGTGGCCGAAACGCCGGTCGCCGGGCTCGCCGTCCCCGCGCCACGGCTCGCCGGCGTATCGCGGTCCGTCGGCGTTGCGGCCGTCGTCGCGGGCGCCCTCGGTGCCGGACTGCGCGCTGGCAGGTTGCTGTGCGTGGGCCGGGCGGTCCGAGGTGGCGTGCTTGGGGGGCTTGGGGTGCTTGGGGTGCTTGGCGGACCTGGCGGACCTGGCGGACTTGGTGGACTTGGTGGATTTGGCGTGCTTGGTGTCCATGACGGAGCCTCCTCTTCGCCAGGATTGCAAGTGACATGCCCCACGGGGCGACCGACGCGTGCGCAAACTCCTGACGTGAGCCGCTCGCCACGGTGGGGTCAGGCGATCGCGCGGCTCACGGTGACCAGCTCGAAGCCACGCGCGCGCAGCGCCGGGACCAGCATGCGCACGGCCTCGATGGTCGTCTCGCCGCCCTCGCGCGCCTCGTGCATGAGGACGATGCTGCCGCCCCGGGTCCGATCGAGCACGCGGTCGACGACCTCACGAGCCGGCTTGCCCTTCCAGTCGAAGCTATTGACGTCCCACAGCACCAGGCGCTTGCGCAGGCGCTGGAACACCCGCACGTTGCGCGGTGAGCGCCCGCCCCACGGTGGCCGGGCAACCCGGGGGATCACGCCGGCCGCGCGCACGATCGCGCGATCGGTGGCGCGTAGCTCGTGCTCCACGCTGTGCGATCGGGCAAGCGGGAGGTAGCGGTGGCGATAGGTGTGGTTACCGAGCTCGTGGCCGTCGCGCACCATGCGAGCGACCAGCGCCGGGTTGGCGTCGACGTCGCGGCCGACGACAAAGAACGTGGCGGGGACGCCGAGCTCGGCGAGCGCATCGAGCAGCGGCGCGGTGTGCACCGGATGGGGACCATCGTCGAACGTGAGCGCGACGCGCGGGCGCCTGCGATCACCGTGCGAGTCGGTCCCCATGACCCAGTCGACGGGGCCTTCGAAGCCGCCGTAACACAAGAGGTACAGCAGGCCAACGATCGCCGCGAGCGTGAACACCGAGAGCGCGAGCACCATGCCCCTTGGGTCATGCGAGGGCGATGCCGGCCACATTTGCACCTGTCGACGCGGACTTGCGAGGCCAGGTGATGAAGCTCCAACGAGGTGACTGACGGAAAGAGGCCTGGCAACGGACACCGGCCATCGCGTCGTGAGGGCCCGGGCTCTCGTGCTGTGCGGCCTTGCCACGACACGGGGGCGAACGTTTCCACCTGGGCTCCGCTCACGGGAAGCTTCCCCCTGGAAGGCCAGCACGGCACTCCTGGCACAGGCCGTGAACTAGCTGCGCTCATGACCAGGAAGCTCCACCTGGTGGGGCTCGTCGTGGCGGCGCTTGCGGCACAGGCGCACGCCACCCACGCAGGAACCGGCCCAGACGCGGCCGACGCAGATGACAACGACGTGGATGACGACGGACGCCACGTCCTGGCCGCCGCGACGTGGGCAGCCATCGAGCTGGCGATCCCGGCCTGGTACTACTGGCACACGCAGCGGCAGCAAGAGGTCGACTGGACGCGGCCGAGCTGGAAGGACAACCTCACGCTTCACTCGCTTCGCTTCGACACCAACGCGTTTCACGTCAACGCGATCCGCCACCCGCTCACCGGGATCGGCGACTACCAGATCCTGCGCAGCAACGGCTTCGGGGTGCTCGCGTCGACGCTGTTCACGTACTTCGCGGGCGTGGTGTGGGAGTTCTGCGTCGAGTACCACGAATACCCGGCGATCAACGATCTGATCATGAACGGCGCCGGTGGGCTCGCGATCGGCGAGCCGCTCTATCAGATCGGTCAGCTGTGGCGCGGTGGCGACCTGTCGCTCTCGGACCGGCTCGCCAGCGCGGCGTTCTCGCCGTTCGCCGCGACGCAAGATCTCTGGCGCGTGCATCGCGCGTGGCAGCGCCGCCCGGCGTGGCGTGACCTCGCGTTCGTCGCCGGCGCGGCGAGCCACCGGATCGACGATGGCAGCTACCGCAGCGAGCTCGCGTTTGGCATGGACGTCGACGTGGTCCGCCACGCCGGCTTCGTCCTGCCGGGTCCGCACGATGGGCGGATCGCGCCGGGCGCCTGGAGCCGGGTCGTGCTCGGGCTACGGCTCGGTGACCTCGGCGCCGGGAGCCAACCGGTCGGGACCCTGTTCCGCTCGCGCACGTCGATCGCCGGGACCTACACCCAAGATGACGCCGGCAACGGCCGGCTGCTGGCGCTCGGAGCAGCGTTCACGTATCGCCGCGATCGGCTCGTCCGCCAGTGGGATCACCTGGCGATCGCGCACCTGCTGGGACCGCAGCTGCAGCTGTCGAAGCGGGGCGGCGAGCTCGAGCTGCGCTGGGACCTCGCCGCCTACGCGGACTTCGGGCTGGTCGACGCCCACGTGTTCGGCCCCGTGTCGCCCCTGCCACCGCCGCCGCCGTATCTCTCGACGCTGCAGGTCGCGGGCTACTACGACGCCGCCGGTGCCTCGATCGAGTCGCGCGTGCGGGCGGATCACGGGGCGTGGCACGCCGATCTCGAGCTCACCGGTCATCAGCTGTGGTCGCTCGACTTCGCCGATCGCGTGCAGCAAACCGCCGGCACCTCGCGGCCCGGCGCGGCGGCGGCGACCACCGCGACGGGGACCACTGCGATCCCGGCGACCCCGCATGGCGTGTCGGACCTCCGGATCTACGGCCACGTCGAACTCGGGGTCCGGCGTGGGCTCTGGGGCGTCGCCGTGACCGCCGACGCGGCCTACCGGCGTGGGACCTGGCGCGATCTCGAACGCATGACCAGCGACTGGATGGCGGGCATCCTGGGCACCGCGAACTTCTAGAGCTTCACGTCGATGTACATCGGCCAGTGATCCGACGGCCCGGTGCGGACCACCCCGCCAAAGGTCACGTCAAGGCCGCGCGTGTAGATCGAGTCGAGCTTGAATTCCAGGCCGTAGGCATGCTCGGTCGGCCCGGAGCGCGCGCTCGGGGCCTCGAACGCGAGGCTCGCCATGTAGGAATCGAGGATCGGCGCCTGATCGCGATCGTTGGCGAGCACCGGGATGCTGCCGGCCCACGTGGCCCAGTTGGTGTTGAAGTCGCCAGCGACCAGGACGGCGTCGGCCGCGTCGATCACCGCCGGGTGCAGTTGCTCGACCCGCTCGCGCGGGTTGAGCCGGGTCTCGAGGTGAATGTCGATGATGTGGAGCGTGCGATCACCGATGTGCACGTCGGCCGACAGCGCGATGCGCTGGACCCCGTTGTCGGCGAGCGGGAGGTCCATCTTCTCGACCAGGTCGATCGGAAACGCGCTCACCAGCGCGAGGCCGTGGGTGCCGGTCCCCTTCATGCGCCCCGGCACATAGAGGTAGCCCATGCCGAGCAACCCGGCGAGCCGGGCCGCGCGAGACTGGCCCTCGGCGGGGTAGCTCTCCTCCTCCTGGAGCAAGAACAGGCCGGCGCGCACCAGCTGGGGATCGCCCAGGATCGCCGCGGCGAGGCCCTCGGGATCCTGGCCATACTCGGTGTTGTAGGTGACCACGCGCACCGGCTCGGACAGCGTCGGGTGCTGGCTGCGAAACGTGCCGGGCGGCGAGCGCTCGGCGGCCATCGCCAGCGGCAGCTGATCGATCGACTGCCACGGTTGCGCGGGCCCGAGCTCGACCCCACAGCCGGCGAGCCAGGCGGCGGCGACCACCACGCCGGCCGCGCCGGCGAACGCTCCGCGCATCACAGCGTCCACCCGAAGCTGGCGCCGAGCCAGGGCGCGAGGTGGTCGCCGTTGCTCACCATCGCGTAGACGCGAGCCAGGACGCCGTTGCGATACTCGTAGCCGGCGCACAGCTCCGCGGCGAGCTGCGTCGTCGTCATGCCGCTCCATTCGGGAACCGGCGACGGCGTCGTCCGCCGCACCACGCTCGGGCCCAGCTGGAGGAAGCCGCGGTGATGGCCGCGCTCGATCGGATACGCGGCGAGGTACGGCGCGAGCGTGGTGACGTGATCGCCGTCGAACGAGTAGTACGACGCGGCCGCGCCGATCGCGAACCGGTGCCGGACTTGCCAGTCGTAGCCGACGCCCCACAGGCCGGCCTTGCCGAGCACGTCGACGTAGATCGCGTGATCCGCGGCCCCGCGGGCCGCGTGAAGGTCCGGCTCTGCGAACACAGACGTTGTGGTTGCGAACAAGAAGATCGCCAGAAGCACCCTTGGCATGGACCGGCGAGGGTAACGAAACGTCGCCGGACACGCAGCGAAAATCGCGCTGCGAGATTTACCGAACCGCGAGCGTGATCGCCAGCGCGATCGCGGCGGGCACCGCCTGGACCAGCAGGATCTTCCTCGACGCGGTCAGCCCGCCGTAGATCCCGGCGATCACGACACAGCCAAGAAAGAACGTGCGGATCGGCATCGTCGTGAGGTCACTGCCGACCAGCGACCACACGAGTCCCGCGGCGAGGAATCCATTATAGAGGCCCTGGTTGGCCGCCAGCACCTTGGTCGACTCCTGTTCCTGGGCGCTGCGGCCGAACGCCTTCTGCCCGACCGGCGTCGCCCACAGGAACATCTCGAGGACCAGGAAGTAGACGTGGAGCGCGGCGACGAGCCCGGTGAGGATCTGCGAGGCAAGGACCATGGCCGGGACTATCGCACCGAGATCTCGATCTCGGCCATGGGCGCGGCGTGCGACCGCGTGAACACCGATCGATCGATCGCCATCGTGATGTCGCCGGGATCATCGGCGTAGGCCAGGGCGACCAGGCTGGTCTCGACCACGTAGCCGAGCTTCTCGAACACCCGGCGCGACGCGACGTTCTGGGGGACGATCGAGGCGTACACCCGCGCGAGCCGGAGCTGGCTGAACGCGAACGCGTGGATCATCGTCGCGATCTTCGTTCCCAGGCCCTTGCCCTGCGCGGCGACCTCGGCGACCAGGAACGCGAACTCGGCGGCGCCGCGCGACACGTTGCGGAGATCGCCGTCGCCGACCAGCTTGTCGTCGGCGAGCACCAGGAAGCCGCGGTCGCCGTGGCTCGCCAGCGCCGCATAGTGCGCGACCACGTCGGGCTCGCCGAGCGGCCTGGTGTGACCGAGCAGCGGCGCGTTGTGCGGATCGTTGTACGCGGCGGCGAGCACGGCGGCGTGCTGCTTGACCTCCTCGGGCCGGGGCTCGATCGCGAGCAGCGATCCAGCCGGGGTCGACCAGGTGATCTGATAACGCGGGACCTGCACGGGCAGGGAAGGTACCCTACTGGGGGAAGCCATGGACGCCGCGCGCCTCCGCCGTACGGTCGCCGCGCTCGCCGTCCTCGCCGCGTGCGGCCGGCCCAGCGCGCCTCCTCCACCGGGCGCCCCGCCGCCGAGCGTGCCTCCTCCACCGGGCGCCCCGCCGCCGAGCGCCGAGGTCCGCCACGACGACCGCCCGGCCCCCGCGCCCGGGCCGGCTGCCGACGGTACCTACCACGGCCGGCCGATCGCCCAGACCTGCAGCTACCTCGGCGCCGACTGGCTCGATCGGCCGGAGCGCGACGTGCGCGAGCAGCCCGACCGCGTGCTCGACGCGCTCCACCTCGATCCGCGCGCCACGGTCGCCGACGTCGGCGCCGGCACCGGCTACTTCACGGTCCGGCTCGCCCGCCGGGTCGCCAGGGTCCATGCGACCGACCTGCAACCCGAGATGCTGCAGCTGCTCGCTGCGCGGCTCGCGACCGACCAGCTCGCCAACGTCCTGCTCCATATCGCGACCGCCCACGACGCTGCGCTGCCGGCGCACTGCTGCGACCTCGTCTTGCTCGTCGACGTCTATCACGAGCTGTCCGACCCTGCGGCGGTGATGGCGGGCATCCGCCGCGCGCTGACCGAGCATGGCCGGCTGGTGCTCGTCGAGTACCGCGGCGAGGATCCGGCGGTGCCGATCAAGCCCGCGCACAAGATGACGCTGCCGCAGCTCCAGGCCGAGCTCGGCGCACTCGGCTTTGCGTTCGTCGATTCGCTGGAGTTCCTTCCCGATCAGCGCGTCGTGATCTTCACGACCGCCGCCCGGTAGCCCCGAGCTACCAGGTGTGCCAACTCCACGACTACTTACATCCGAACGTCTCAGGCGCCAGGCTCAACTGCTTGGCCAGCCTCTTGAGGATGAAATCGGAGATCTCCTCCTTCATTCCATTGTGAAGCGAGATCGACACGGTTCGCTGCCCATCACGCTTGATCTTGAAGTGGGAGCCGCCACCACTGGAAGTACTCCATTCAAAACCCAGGTTCTCGAGGAGCTTCTTCAGCTCGGTGGCCCTCATCGCCATTTGCCAGCAGACCCGTCCTGCCTATACAGCGCCCACGGCTACGTTGCGTTCCCTCGTCTGAAAGAACATCTGCTGGGCCTTCTCCGGATCCAGGTGGGCCGAGGCAACAGAACGTTGATAGCCGAGGAAGAACTGGACCGCGATCACCACGAGATTGCGCGCAGCCTTGTCCTTGACCTCATCCCACATCTCCCGGTAGTTGCCGGTGCCGGAACGCGTCGAGTCGGGCTTCTCGGTAATGAAACGAAGCAGCGACCATCCCTCATCGTCTTGAGGGGCTCGCCGTTCGAGCGGGTCCACCCCATTTCGGAGATCTTCAAGGACGATCTCGCTGGTGCTCTCCAACAGGAGCTCGACGGCCGTCTCCGGATCGTCGGCCTGCGCGAGCGTATCGAACTCGAGACAGTGAGCGACCCACTTCCCCTGGATATCCGGCGCGGGCTCTATGGTAGCCCAACAGGGATAGTCGCGCCGCTCAACCTTGGTGGTGCGACGGTGCATGTACCTTACTGTATGCACAACTTGGACCTGCTGCATCCAGTTTTTGATGCGATGTCCTGTCATCGAACTGCGCGGCCTACCAAGCAAATTGCGTCATGAAATCAGTATGTTGCCAACCTGCAGGGCTTGGTGAGCAGGCTGTCGACCGTGACGCTCGGATGCTCCACGAACTCGGCCTGCGCGGTCGGGTCAGTCGAGCGGGCCGACGGAGCTGAGCTTGCCGCGCTCGCGGTACATGCGCTCGATGGTCGCGCGCAGCATGTCTTCATCGATCTCGGTGCTGCTTCCCCCCGCGACGTAGGCGGCGCGCTCGCACGCGACCTTGATGAAGCCGCCCGAGAGAAGCGGGTCGGCAACTCGATGAAGTAGACCGAGAACGGGAAGCGCTTCACGAAGACGCGCCTGATGCCGAGGTGGATCGATGCCCGGCGGGGAGTCCAGTGCTTCGCGAGCCGGACCATGCCTCCATGGCCTCGTCGACCGCGGCCAAGAACTCGCTCCGCAGCTCGGGGCGCTGCTCTGCGTACCGTCGCGCCGCCTCGTACAGCTCGACGCGAGCTTCACGGACAAGCCGGGATTGCTGCGGCGACTCTCTCCTCGGACCTCGCGTGGCGGATCTTCCGAACGCAGACCCAGCCGTCGTGTACCAGCGGGCTTTGCTTGTCCCCGCCGCCGCAAGCCGCCTCCTCAAGTCTCGGTCGCCACGACTGGACAAGGGGTGGAGGATCGGGCAACTGATTGAGGCTAGGTCATGCGACAGTAGGAAACCGGGGGAATGGTTTGAGAAGGCGGGAGCATAGCACCTGAGAACCGACAGCGCGCAGCCAACAGGAGAACAGCGATGAACAACATGGGTGCGGCAACGATTACGAGTACTTATCTATTGGGTGTGCTCGCTCTTTCCGCGTGCAGTACGAGCGAGAACGCCTCCGGCGAAGATCCCGAGACCTTCGGGGTCTCGATGCAGACCCTCTCGCTGGGATCGTCCCTGGGTGTGCCCGTGTACTCGGGCAGCACGTGCGGCCTGTACAACGGTGTGACCCCCCAGTGCACGAGCAGCACGGCATCGGACATGTCGTTCGGCTGGACAGCCCCCACCCAGGGCGCCTACACCTTCACCGCGACCGGCACCAACTTCGACACGGTCCTTGTGATCGGGCCTTACAACAATCCGTCCTCGCAGCTCGCGTGCCGTAACAATGTGAATGGCCCCGGTAGCGAATCGGTGACCCTCTCGCTGTCTGCCGGACAGCAACTCCTCATCACAGTCGACGGCTACGCATCGCTGTGCGGCAATTATTCTCTCGACATCATCAAGAACTGCTCGACCTCCTGCAACACGGACTGCCAGACTGGATACTGCTCTGCCCAGGGACAATGTGTCACCTCGCCGAAGCCAGCTGGCACCGCTTGTGATGATCACAAGCAGTGCACCTACGGCGACGCCTGCAACGGAGCAGGCCAGTGCGTCGCCACAGCTTCCCCGGCTGGGACTCCCTGCGACGACGGCGACGAGTGTACGAGCGGAGATTTCTGTACCAGCGGTGGCCGGTGCTTCGGCGGCATGAATACATGCACTACAAATCCCTGCGCTGCCTTTGGCAATTATGAGTATTGTGGATCCCAGCCGCCGCCAATTCCTGTGCCCGGGTACTCCTGCTGTATCTGGGGAACCAATTGCTTAACCTGCCTCTGAGACATTCCTCCCAAGGCCGGCCGCGCAGAGCAAGCTCGACGCCCGCCGCGCGGGCGGATCGAACCGCTCCCCCGACATGGTGACTGTCGCAGGGTAGCACCCGAGCTCCTAGCTAGCTAGCTAGCTACTGTAGACGTTTGCCTTCTTCAAGTCCGCGTTCAAGTGTAATGCGCTGAGCGGCTTGCCGCTTGCGTCGGTCGTCGGGATCGAGGCGCCAACCGCGAGCTTGCGAAGAGGCTCTTCTAGGGTTGCACTGGCAAGGACGGCAGCGGCGCGGCGATAATGGCTCGTTATGAGTTCTCGGCCTGCTGTAGTAGATCGGAAAGATCGAATCCCCCGCCTGGGAGGCGAGATCTCGTCAACGCGCAGCGCAGCGACGCGGGCTGGGTTCCGGCGCGAATGAATACCACCGAGGCTCGTGCTGGCACTCCGGGTGGGTGATACGTCGGTGGACAGGGCGCGCCCGGGAGTGATGCGATCTGAGCGCCGGAGCCCAGACCCGGGTCGCCAGCAAGCGTGCGCGTGGTCTCCTCGGAGTTGCGCGATCTCGTCGGAGCTGCGACCGCGGTCAGTCGAGCGGGCCGACCGAGCTGAGCTTGCCGCGCTCGCGGTACATGCGCTCGATGGTCGCGCGCAGCATGTCCTCGTCGATCTCGGTGCTGTTGGAGCCCGCGACGTAGGCGGCGCGCTCGCACGCGACCTTGATGAAGCCGCCCGAGAGCTGGTAGCGCTCGGCCAGCGCCTCGAAGTCGATCGCCGCGGAGCGGGCGCGCTCGGGCAGGGTGCGGCGCCACAGCTCGGCGCGCATCTCGGGGCTGGGGAAGCTGAAGAACACGTCGTAGGTGAACCGGCGCTTGAACGCCACGTCGATCGCGGAGGTCAGGTTGGTGGTCAGGATCGCCAGGCCGCCGAACCGCTCGAGGCGCTGCAGCAGGTAGTTGGTCTCCATGTTGGCGTAGCGATCGTTGCTGCTCTTGACGTCGGAGGTGCGCTTGCCGAACAGCGAGTCGGCCTCGTTGAACAAAAGGACGACGTGGCCGGGCTCGGCGGCGTCGAACACGTCGGACAGGTTCTTCTCGGTCTCGCCGAGCCACTTCGAGACGACCTGTGACAGATCGACCTCGTAGATGTCGAGGCCGAGGCGCTTCGCCAGCACGGTGCCCGACATCGTCTTGCCGACGCCCGGGTGGCCGGAGAACAGGACCGAGATGCCCTGGGCGCCGCGCAGCTTGAAGGCGTCGCGGATCTTGCGCCGCTCGCGCGCCGCGGCGGCGATCTCGGTCAGCGCGGTGCGGGTGTCGTCGTCGACGATCAGGTCGTCGAGGTCGAACGGCGTGGGCAGCTTCTTGCCGAGCCGCGAGATCCGCTGGTGGAGCTGGGCGGCGACCGCGTAGGCGAGGTCCTCGGCGCCGGGCGGCGGCGCGTCGGGCATGCGGCCGGCGATCGCGGCCTGGGCGGCGGCGACGATGATGCCGCCGGGGATCGCGAACCGGCCCGACAGGCTCTCCGCCGCGGGCTCGTCGAGCGACGGCACGATCTGCCGCCACAGCAAGGTGCGCACGCCGAGCGCCGGGACCTCGAGGGTCAGGTGGACGAGCGGGCGGTGGTGGATCCGCGGCATGCGCTCGCGGTTGACCGTGATCGCGATCGGGCCCGACCAGCTGTCGATCAGCGTGCCGAAGAACCCGGGGAGCTCGTCGCGGTCGCCGTCGCGCACGACCACGTCGTCGATGTCGGCGAGCACCGGCACGGCGTCGAGCAGGAGCAGCTCGCGGACCAGCGAGCGGATCGCGACGGCCTGGGCCAGGGGCTGCATCGCCGCGAGCCGCTTGCCGTCGATCACGAGCAGGCGCTGGTTCCAGTGGGTCGCGGCGCGCGCCAGGAGCAGCTTCTTGCCCAGGCCGCGCTGGCCCTGGACCGCGAGCACGACCTCCGACGAGCGCAGCGCCGCGGTGGCGAGCTCGACCGCGACGGCCGGGAACTCGCCGCCCGGGCCGCGGCCGCGGAGCTCGGCCAGCTCCGCCAGCTCGGGGTCGAGGTCGATCGACGTGCCGTCGAGCAGGTGGACGAGCCGGCTCGCCGCGCGGATCCGGCGAAACAGCAGCGAGTCGCCGGGCGCCAGATCGAGCAGCTGGTAGCGCAGGAGCGGCGAGCTATTCGACAGGTCGCGCGCCATCAGCGAGCGGGTCTCCGGGGTGTCGTAGACCAGCTGGGCGAGCAGGCGGCCGTCGAGCCCGCGGCCGTTCGGGTCGCGCGCCAGGTAGCGGTAGGCCAGCACCAGGTTGGGATCGGCGTCGGGCAGGAGCGCGAACATCAGGGTCGACCACTGCCGCGGCGTCAGCCCGAACACGCGCATCAGGTTGA
The DNA here is from genome assembly GCA_032356425.1 of Cumathamnion decipiens. Taxonomy (NCBI): domain Eukaryota; phylum Rhodophyta; class Florideophyceae; order Ceramiales; family Delesseriaceae; genus Cumathamnion; species Cumathamnion decipiens. The sequence goes on along the minus strand of JAUKWE010114668.1, from coordinate 20,186 downwards.
CGAGCGGCGAGCGGACGCCGGTGGCGAGCGAGGCGGCGAGCCGCGCCTCGACGGTGCGGTGCAGCTCGAGCCACTGCGTCAGCACGGCCTGGGCGCCGGCCTCGTCCCCGGCGGGCTCGCCGCGGGCCGCGGCAAACAGCCGCCCGATGTCGGTCGGGCTGACGGCGTCGCTGCTCGCCGGGACCGCCGGACCCGCCGGACCGGCGGTCCCCTGGTTGCGGGTCCAGCCGAGCCGGATCTCGTACTCGACACGTAGCCATGCGCGGCGCAGCTCGTCGCGCAGGTGGGTCGCGGCATCGCGGTACGGCTCGGCGGTCACCGCGCTATCGTACGGGGACCCTCGACGTGCCCGCTACCCGGAGGCTGCAGGGAATACGGCCTCGGCGCCACCGAAGGCGCAGGCGCGCCCGCGTGGCCTCAGGCGAACTCTTGCTGGCGCTCGACGCCGAGCTCCTCGGCGATCTGCTCGGGGGCGGCCCCGGCGGTCACGCCACCCTGCAGCGGCTTCTCTTCGACGAGGGCGGCGGTCGCGGGGGCCTCGGGCTCCTCGGTCTTGTCGAGCCCCTCGTTCTCGGCGGCGAGCGCCAGCATCTGGGCCGCGAACGGGATCGTGTACATCGCCGAGGTGATCTTGAGCCGCTGGCCGCCCGAGATCTTGGCGTCGGTCAGGGTGTCGGACGAGCCGAACATCTGATCGAACCGCTGATCGCCGAGCTCGTCGCGCAGCTCGTTCATCTCGACGGCGACGCCGATCACGCGGTAGTCGGCGATCGTCGGGCCGGCGACGAAGTCCTGCACCGCCTGCGACGCGCTGTACCCGGGCTTGAGCGCGAACGCCATGTCGTAGCGGCCCTCGTACGGCTGGGTCCACTGCGTGGCGCTGGTATGGCCATGTACGTACTTGGGGTCCCACTTGTCGGGGGTGCCGGCTGCCGTGCACGCTGCCTGGTACTCCTCGACCTCGAACATGCCGCCGTCGACCTGACCCGAGGCCGCCGTCGGCTTGTCTCCGAACGCCTGCTCCGACGCGGTCTTGCCCGGCTCGACGGCGACGCCGTTCTCCGCGACGTCGGGCACCGCGCCCTCCGACGAGAACGCGGCGTCGGACGCCTCCGCCACCTGCGGTTCGGCGACCTCCGCCTGGGGGGCAACCTCCTGCAAGGCATCGGCGCGGGCGGGGTCGAGATCGGATAGGGCGAGCATGGCTCAGATGATACGCGAGCCAGCGAGGCGATCTTCCCGGAATCGGGGCCCAGGCCACGCCAGATCTGCGTATCTTCACGAGGTGGGCTTCGGGTTCGAGCGCCGCGCGCGATCGCGCAAAGCCAGGAGCGGCCTGCGATCGCTGCTGGGCAAGGCCCCCGACGCCCGCGAGGTCGGCGAGCGGCTGGCCCGCCTGCTGCCGCGGATGTGGAAGGGCGTGGCGATCGAGGTCTCGGCCCAGCGGATCACCGCGGATCTGCATCCGTTTGCGCCGGCGCTCCGCCTCACGGTCGAGCCCGGCGGCGAGCTCTCGGTGCGCGGCGAGGCCGACACCGTGGGGCCCGGCTACTACGACGACGTGGTCGCGCGGATGGCGCCGATCCTGGCCGAGCTCGACTTCCTCTGGGACGGCGGCGAGCTCGATCCGCGCGCGGCCCTGCTGGCGTGGCTCGCCGCGGAGCTGCGCGCAGGCGCGACCCGGATCGGCATGCCCCCGGGCCGCACGTTCCTGGTGGGCTCGCCGATCCAGACCGCGATGGGCCCGCGCGACGCCGCGTGGCGCGACGCGGTGCTCGCCGATCCGCGCGCCGGCAGCGACGCGTTTGCGTGGTGGCAGGCCGGGCCCGGGCACGCCGAGCGTGCGCGTGCGCTGCTCGCGATGTGGCACGAGGTGCCGTGGCGGGCGCCGTTCGACCAGGCGGAGCGCGCGCTGATGACCCAGGTCGATGCCGACCTGCGCGCCGCGCGCAAGGCCGATCGCGCGCTCGCCCTGCCGTACGCCGAGTGGGCGGAGCTGGCCGGCCACCTCGGGGAGGGCGCCCGCGCCGGTGAGCTCGCCGCCCGCGCAACGGGGCCGGCGGTCATCGGCTATCGCCGGTTCGACATGGACGTCGAGCTCGACGGGTGGTCGGTCACGCTGCCGGGCTCGTTCGTCGGCGCATGGGAGCACGAGCGCTACTGGGCGACCGACGGCGAGCGGGCGATCGAGCTGTCCACCCTGGCGACCACCGAGCACGACTCCGCGAAGCTGCTCGAGGTCGCGGCGCCGCGCCACCCCGTGATCGAGCGGATCGCCAGCGGCGCACGCCACGGCCGCGCCGAGGCGTACGACGAGGACGGCGTTCACATCGTGCACGGCCTCATGGCGATCGCGCCGAACGTCGCGATCCTGACCTGCAAGGGCAAGCCGACCGACCAGGCGTGGGCGCTCGCGACGTGGCGCAGCCTGCGCACCGGGCCCGATCACCCGGTGTGATCGGCCGGTGTGATCGGATCGATAGCCAGGCCCACGTCGCCGGCACTCCGGATGGCCAGGCCCGGGGCGCCATGCGAACGTCGCGCGCATGAAGAAGATCGGCATCCTCGGATCAGGCAAGGTCGGTGAAGTGCTCGGCGACGGCTTCCTCGCGCACGGTCATGCCGTGATGCGCGGCTCGCGCGAGCCGGGGAAGCTTGCCGCGTGGCAAGCCGGCGCCAAGGGCGAAGCGTCCGTCGGCACGGTGGCCGAGACCGCCCGGTGGGGCGAGATCCTCGTCCTCGCGGTCAAGGGCACCGGCGCCGAGCAGGCGATCGAGGAGGCCGGCCTGGCGAACCTCGCCGGAAAGCTCGTGATCGACGCCACCAACCCGATCGCCGACGTGCCGCCGAAGAACGGCGCGCTGACCTACTTCACCGGCGCGAACGAGTCGCTGATCCAGCGGCTGCAGAACAAGGCGCCCCAGGCCAAGTTCGTCAAGGCGTGGAACAGCTGCGGCAACGCGGTGATGGTCAACCCGAAGTTCGCGACGACGCCGTCGATGTTCATCTGCGGCAACGACGCCGGGGCCAAGCAAGAGGCCAGCAAGATCCTCACGACGTTCGGCTGGGAGGCGATCGACGTCGGCGGGGTCGAGCTCGGGGGCGCGATCGAGGCGCTATGTATCCTGTGGTGCGCTCCCGGGTTCCTGCACAACGACTGGGTCCACGCGTTCAAGTATCTCAAGCCGTAGCGCGCCCGAGTTGATCTACACTCGGGCATGGTCCGGTCGCCCGTGCTCGTCGCCGCGCTCGCGGCCGGTCCGTGGGCGGCGTGCTCCTCGACGGTCGCGCGGCCCGACGCCCCGGCCTCGGCGTGGAGCCTGGGGCCCACGATGCCGCGCCGGGCGCTCGAGCCGGCGGTCGCGGTGCTCGGCCAGCAGGTGGTCGTCGCCGGCGGCTTCGATACCAGCGTGCCCGAGGGGCTCGACATCACCGCGCGCGTCGACGCGTTCGATGTCATCGGCGGCACGTGGGGCGCCTTGCCGCCCGCGCCGGTCCGGTGGACGCACGGCAACCTCGCCGCGGTGGGCGCCACGCTCTACCTGGCCGGTGGCCTCGAAGGCATGCCCTACGTGGCGCGCAGCGAGGCGTTCGCGCTCGACGCGGTCAGCCAGCGGTGGCAACCGATCGCGGCGATGGACCCGGCCGACGCGCGCGGCGCCTCCGGCGTCGTCACCGCCCCCGGGCGGATCTACCTCCTGGGGGGCGCCTCGTCGACCGCGGCGCTCGCGACCTGCCTCGAGTACGACGTCGCGGCGAACCGGTGGACCCACCTCCCGGATCTCCCGGCCCCCCGTGCGCACCCCGCGGCGATGCGGATGTCCGACGGCACGCTGATCGTCGCCGGGGGCCTCGAGAGCGTGGACGCGTCCCAGCCGCGCGGCGAGGTCTGGGCGCTCCCGCCCCCCGGGGCCGCGACGCGCGCGTGGCAGCCGCGGACGGCGATGCACCTGCCGGCGGATCCCGACCTCCGGGGCGGCTGCGCGTACGGCTTCTTGCTCGGCGAGCTGGTCTGCGCTGGCGGGCAAGCCGGCCAGGCGGCGCAGAACGCCGTCGAGAGCTACGATCCGTATACCGACACGTGGACCGTGCGCGAGCCGATGCCGGTCCTGCGCGCCGGGACGCAGGGCACGGTGATCGGCGGCCGGCTGTTCGTCCCCGGCGGCGCCGCGACGCTGGCGCTCGACCCGACCGACACGCTCTACATCTACGCGCCGCTCGATACGTCAGCTCGGTGATCCGGACACGTCGCAGGCGGCCCGTGCGGTGATCGCGGGTTCCCCACGCCGATCGTTCGAGCTACAGTCGAGCCATGGCGTGCCCGCACTGCGCTGTCGAAGACAACCTCCTCGCGTCGGGGTGGTGTCGCATGTGCGAGCGCGCGTTCGGGATCTGGGGGCGGCGCTACGCGACCGACATCGTGTCCACGGTGCTGGTCGGCATGACGATCGTGCTCGCCGGCGGGATGGGCCTGCCGCTGCTCGGCTTTGGCTGGCTCGTCTCGGTGAGCAGCATCTTCGTGTCGTTCGGCGCCATGCTGGGGCTCTACCAGTTTCACGATCGGCGGCGCCGCCGCCAGTTCCTCGAGGCCCGGCTCCCTCGGGCGTACCTGACGAGCAAGACCTAGGATTCCAATCATGCTGGGGATTCCGATCGCATTCGCGGTGTTCGGGTATGGCGAGTGGGCGACGCACAAGTACCTGCTGCACGGCCTCGGCCGCGATCGGGCGAGCCGGTTCTCGTTCCACTTTCACGATCACCACCAGGCCGTGCGCCGCAACGGCGGCTACGACCCGGCCTACGAGGGCCCGGTGTGGAGCACGGCGACCCAGGCGCGCGAGGCGATCGGGCTCGCGGTGGTCGGGCTTGCCCACGCGCCGCTGCTCCCGATCGCGCCGTTCTACACGGCGACGGTCTGGTACTGCCTGTACCGCTATCGCCGCGATCATCGCCACGCCCACCTCGATCCGGCGTGGGCGCGCGATCACCTGCCGTGGCACTACGACCACCACATGGGCGATCAGGACAAGAACTTCGGCGTGTCGTGGGCGTGGTTCGACGTGCTCGCCGGGACGCGCGAGGTGTTCGTCGGCAGCGAGCGCGAGCGCGCCGGCCTGGCCAAGCACGCCGCGCGGGCGCTGACCGCGTCGGTGGGGGCCGCGCTGCGCGCCCAGCGCCGCAACCCGCTGCGCCGGCTGTTCACCCGGCCCGCCGCGCGGCCACCCGGCTGATCGCGCCCCGCAAGCTCCAGCGCCCAGACGGGCGCATCGCCGGCGCGGATGGCGCCATGCCCGAGGATGAATTGGCTTCTTGGTCTCGGCGGTTTCGCGCCGGGCGGCCACGATGATTCCCACGCGCTGAGCACACGGGACCGCGCGCTGGCCATGCGCCCCCTGCAGCCGAATGCGGCAGTCCCGCGTGGCCGGATCCGGGCAGGGGCCGGCGCTCCCGGCCTGCTCACTCCTTGGGAGCCTGGCCATGCCCGGCACAACTCGTGGCGCTGGAAGGCCGTGCTAGAAGAAAAGGAGGCAGAAGATGTCCATGACGAGGCTACGTTCACCGAGAGTGCCCTGGCTTGCCCTCTGGGGATTGCACCTGATCTTCGCTGCGGCCGGCTGCGGGCCTGGCGAGGTGAAGGGTGCAACGCAGCCCAGCAGCGACAATTCCCAGGAGCGTAGCGGCGCGAGCGCTGCCCAGCCCCTGGGGAAGCCACAGCCGGGCAACGTCGAGCGAGTCGGCACCTTGAGCTTTCCGACCTCGTGCTCCGAGAAGGTCCAGAAGCAGTTCGAGCGCGCTGTCGCGGTTCTGCATTCCTTCTTTTATGTCGAGGCTCGCCGGCTGTTCACCGGGGTCGCCGAGGCGGATCCGAAATGCGCGATCGCGGGGTGGGGCATCGCGATGACCTATTACCACCCGCTCTGGACGCCGCCGAGCGACGCGGACATCGCCGCGGGACAGGCGGCATTGCTGCGCACCGAGGGCATGTCGAACATCACGCCGCGCGAGCGGGATTACCTCGCGGCCATCTCCGCCTTCTACATGACCGCGGACAAGCCGCCCGTCGGACCAGGCGGTAGTGGGTGCCACGGACCGACCGCAGCCGGGACCAACCGTCCGGCGGTATACACCGCGGCGATGGAGGCCCTGTCGGCCAGGTACCCGGACGACGAGGAGGCTGCCGCGTTCTATGCCCTGGCGCTGCTTGGCTCCGCGCCGCCCGGGGATGCGAGCGATACCAACCAGCTCAAGGCGGCGGCAATCCTCGAAACCATCTGGAAGCGCAACAAAGACCATCCGGGCGCAGCCCACTACCTCATCCATGCTTACGACTCCCCCGCCCTTGCCGCGCGCGCTCTCCCCGCGGCGCAGCGCTACGCCGAGATCGCGCCCCGAGTCGCGCACGCCCTCCACATGCCATCGCACATCTTCACCCGGCTCGGGATGTGGAAGGATTCGATCACGAGCAACTTGGCTTCTGCCGAGGCCGCTCGCTCCTATGTCGCTTCGCAACGACAGGAGGGCATGTCGGTCGACGAGTTGCACGCGCTCGACTACCTGACCTATGGCTATTTACAGGTGGGCGAGGACGACAAGGCCAAAGAAATCGTCGGCCGCGTGGCCGTGGCGGAGAAGGCGTTTCCCGAGACCGAGATGGCGCTGGCCTACGCTTTCGGCGCCATCCCATCGCGCTATGCACTCGAGCGGCGGGCCTGGAAGGAGGCGGCGGTCCTGCCGATCCGCAAGGCGACCTACTGGACGAGGTTTCCGTTCGGTGAGGCGCTGATCGAGTACGCCCACGCCGTCGGTCGCGCGCGCTCCGGTGACCTCGACGGTGCCCGCCTCGCAGCCAAGCGGCTCGAGGAGCTCAGCGATTCGATCCAGGATCCGCGGTTCGGGTTTTTCAAGAAGCAGGTCGACGTGCAGCATCAGATCGCGCGGGCGCTCATCGGCGCGCTCGAAAACCACAGCGACGCGGCGGTGGCCGGGTTGCGCGATGCAGCCGCGCTCGAGGATCAGATGGGCAAGAACCCGGTGAGCCCAGGCGCCGTCCTTCCGGCGCGCGATCTGTTAGGGGACCTGCTGCTCGAGCTCGGCCGGGCGGATGCGGCCCTGGCCGAGTACGAGACATCGCTGCGCACCCGTCCGTCCCGGTGGTACAGCTTGTCGGGGGCAGCGCTCGCCGCCGAGCGCGCCGGCAAACCCGACGTGGCGCGCGCGTACTATCGGGAGCTTCAATCCCTCGCGTCCTCGCACGCTGATCGCCCGGAGCTCCTGCAAGCGCGTCGGGTCCTGGGTGGTTTCTGAGCGACACGGCTTGCTCACGGCTCGCAGGATGTGACCTGATTGACTGCTGCTTCGAGGCCATTCATGAGCGACGCACAGGAGATCCTCTCGTTCTGGTTCGGCGAGCCTGCCGCTGGCGCGGTCGAGCTCCAGGCCAAGTTCCGGCGTTGGTTTGTGGCCACCCCGGACCTCGATCGCGAGATCGTCGAGCGCTTCGCCGGGGATGTCGAGCGCGCCCTGGCCGGCGAGTTCGGGGGGGGGCGCGCTGATCCGCGGGCAGCCCTCGCCCTCATTCTGCTCCTGGATCAGTTCACCCGGACCATCTTCCGGGGACAACGGCGTGCCTTCGAGGGCGATGCCGACGCCCTGGAGCTCGCGGTCGAGATGTTCGATCGCGGCCTCGACCGCGAGCTCTCGCTCGATGAGCGGCACTTCCTCATCATGCCGCTCCTTCACGCGGAGGATCTGGAGCTGCAGGAGCGCGCCGGTCAGCTGTGCCGTGAGCTCGCCGCCGACGCGCCTGCGGAGCTTCGCTCGAACTACGCGATGGCTGCGGAACAGTCGGACAAGTACCGCGACATCATCGAACGGTTCGGCCGCTTTCCGCACCGCAACGCGGCGCTCGGGCGCGCCTCCACGGAGGCCGAGCTCGAGTTCTTGCGCGATTGGGCGGCGCGCCAGCACCCGACAGGCATACGCGACAAGAAGTGATCAGCGGGTCCCCACGCAAGCGCACCTCAGGCTTGCAGCGCGTGGAGCAGGACCGCGGCGGCGACCCGTGCGCCGGTCGCCAGGCTGCCTTCGTGGATTTCGAAGTCGGGGCTGTGATGGTGCGGCGCTGGACGGTCTTCCGGGGCCGCGCCGATGCGGAAGTAGCAGCCGGGCCGTTGCTCGAGGAACAGGCTCATATCATCGCTGGCGAGCACCGGCTCGCCGTCGTCCACGCAGGTGGCGCCGAGCTCAGCGGCGGCGCACCCGTGCACGAGTGCGGTCTGTCGCTCGTGGTTGACGAGCGGCGGACAGCAGCCTCCGACGCGCTGCAGCGACGCGCGCGCACGGTGCGCGCTCGCGATCGCCTGCACGTACGCGCCGACCCGCGCGAGCAACGCTTTCCGATCGTTCGCGTGCAACGCGCGGAGCGAGCCCCGCATGAGCGCCCGCTCGGGGATGATGTTGGGGGCCGTGCCGGCGGAGATCTGCCCGATCGTGAGCAGCGCGGCGTGCTGGGCCGGCACGGTGCTCGCCACCACCTGCTGCAGTCCGACCAGGATCGGTGCGGCGATCGCGATCGGGTCGACGGCCAGGTGCGGAGCGGCGCCGTGACCGCCGCGGCCCGTCACCTCGATCTCGAGAAAGTCAGCCGATGCCATGCTCACGCCGGCGCACGCCTCGATCCGCCCCACCGGCACGCGCGAGGTGAGGTGTAGGCCATAGACCTCTTCCACCCGGTGGGTGTCGAGGACGCCGGCCTCGATCATCGGCCCGGCGCCACCGAACACTTCTTCCGCGGGCTGGAACAAGAACACCGCGTTGCCTGGGAGCGACGCCCGACGGGCGGCCAGGACCTCGGCGAGGATCACGGCGATCGCGGTGTGCCCGTCGTGGCCGCACGCATGCATGACATCGGCGGTGGTCGACCGGAACGGGTGATCGGCGGCCTCGTGGAGCGGCAGGGCATCCATGTCGGCACGCCATGCGATCGTTCGCCCGGGCTTGTCGCCGCGCAGCACGCCTACCACGCCATGGCCAGCGACCCCGGTCGTGACCTCGAGGCCGGCGCAATGCAGGCGCTCGGCCACGAGCGCGGCAGTGCGTCGTTCCTCGTGGCTCAGCTCGGGATGGCTGTGCAAGTCGCGGCGGAGCGCGACCAGCTCATCGCCGTGTCGGAGTAGGTCGTCGCGGACCTCGAGGACAAGCTGCACCATCTTACACTATTGTATCATATCCCACGAATGACCAGGTCAAGACAGTCTCCTGTTGCGTTGTACGCCCCCGAGGCAGCCGGCCTGGGCGACCGGGCGTTCGGCGTCGGGACGCGGCCGGGCAGTCCTTGCGGCCACGGCCCATCGCGGTCGAGCTCCGCGAGCCAGCGGTGGTCGGTGAGCTTGACCGTCAGCTCGTGGATCGCCGCGACCGCTGGCCCGAACAGCGTGGCGCGCCAGTCCGGATGGCGCTCACGCTCTCCGGAGCTTCAAGCGCCCGCTGGCCCCTGTCCCCCCGCGCGCGGAGGAGCCCGTTCTTCTTACCCAACATGTCACAGAGGAGCCGACCGGCCCACGGCAACGAGCGCGGCCTCGGGGCCGTTCCACCCGGCGTCTGTCTGGCAGCGCCCCATACATGGTTCATCAGCCCCGGTGGCAGGGCCCGCTTCCAGGCCAGCACCGCGGACGCTGTCCCTCGCGCGGTGACGGACATGTGGTGCCTGAATCCCAGCGGGCCTTCGACGGTAGGCTGGCGTAGCGGGTGCCGACCTGCCCACCGCAACAGGCCGGGCCTTGGGACCCTCCTCCCGGCGCCCAGCGGCCTGCCTACATCTCGCTCGTTAGCTCACCAGCTTCGCTTCATCTCCTGCCAACCGCCGTGCGGCGAACCAGCTGTTCACTGCCTCGGGGCGTGCCACGCAACACCTGGAAGCTCCATCGTAGAGCCTACGGCTTGTCCTCACCCGCGCGCAGACATTATCATAAAACTCTGGCCCCCAGCGGCCCCTCGATCACGCGCTGACCGAAAAGGAGATCTTCCATGCCAAACGAACCGATAACCCGTGGCGTGCATCACGTCGGCCTCACTGTCCCCGATCTGGATCGCGCACGGGGCTTCTTTGTAGACACCCTCGGGTTCCGACAGGTTGGCGAGAAGCCCGGCTATCCAGCGGTGTTCGTCACCGACGGCCACACGATGATCACGCTCTGGCGCGCGCGCGATCCCCAGCACGCGGTGCCGTTCGATCGCCACGGCGTGATCGGCCTGCACCACCTCGCGCTGCGGGTTGCTCCTGACGCGCTCGATGGCCTTCATGACAAGCTCGTTACCGCCGACGGCGTCGAGGTCGAGTTCGCTCCGGAGTTGCTCGGGGGAGGACCGACACGCCACATGATGTGCACGATCCCGGGCGGGATTCGGGTTGAATTCGTCGCCCCCGCCGCCTGAGCGGCGTCAGGTGTGACTAACGCGGCGTCAGGTGTGACGAGCACTTTGGCGACGTCGAGTCGACGTCTGTGGTCCTGGTGATAACCCACGACGTCCGGGCGCCCGTTCGTGCGAGATTTCTTAAAGTGTGTTGTTTTTTTTCTTTACAGGGCGGAACTCACGCGCTACTTACGGGGCAATGGCAGAGTCTCCGAACTTCGTCGCTTCACCGGATATGTACGATCTTATCGTCATCGGTGGCGGACCGGGAGGTTCGACGCTCGCAACCTTGATGGCCATCAGTGGACGACGGGTACTGTTGCTCGAGCGTGAGAAGTTTCCTCGCCATCAGATCGGCGAATCACTCCTGCCGTCCACAGTGCATGGCATTTGCTCGTTGCTCGGCCTCACGGAAGAGATCAAGCAACAGGGATACGTGATGAAGCGGGGGGCATGCTTCCGGTGGGGCAAGAGCTCCGATATCTGGAGCTTCGACTTCAAAGACTTGAAAAAGCTGGATAACGCTGACGCCGGGTACGCCTACCAGGTCGAGCGTTCCAAGTTCGATCATCTCCTCCTCGAGAATGCTCGTAAAAAGGGAGTCGATGTTCGGCAGGAGCACCTCGTCACGGAGTTTCTCATTGAGGACGGCCGCGCTGTTGGCGTGCACTATACAGATGATCACGGGAAGAGTCATACGGCGAGGGCGCGCTTCGTAGCCGACGCGTCGGGTTACACGAGCAAGGTGCATGGCTGGGTCAGTGCACGGTCCTATTCGAAGTTTTTTCAGAACGTCGCCCTCTATGGCTACTACGAGGGTGGCAAGCGGATCCCCGGACGTGAAGGCAATATTCTCTGCGCAGCCTTCAAGGAGGGTTGGTTCTGGTACATACCCCTGAGCCCGACCCTCACCAGCGTGGGTGCCGTCATCGACAAGAAGAATGTAAACCGCCTCCAGATGGATCCCGAAGGGGCCATGAACTCGCTGATCGGCGACTGCGCCATCATCAAGGAGTATCTGTCTTCTGCCAGGCGGGTCACCGAAGGTGCGTACGGTGCGCTGCGAGTCCGTAAAGACTACTCGTACACGAGCGAGAGGTTCTGGAAGTCGGGAGCTTGCCTGATCGGTGATACCGCCTGTTTTGTCGATCCGGTGTTTTCGACAGGAGTTCACCTGGCCACGTACTCAGCCCTCCTCGCCGCGCGCTCGATGCTGACCGTGCTCGATGGCCACCTGGACGAGGAGCGGTGCTTCAAGGAGTTCGATATTCGATATCGCCTCGAATTCGAGCGGATCTATAACTTCATGACGTCGTTCTACGATATGGAGCAGGACGTCGACGGATACTACTGGGCCGCGCGAAGGATCAACAACAGCGAAGAACGAGCGAACGATGCATTCATCAGCCTCGTATCCGGAGTTTCTTCAGGTGAGTTCTTCGGGTTGAAGACGAACAACGGCAAGATCCTCGAGCAGTACGTCGAGCAACAAGGATCCACGATGGCCCCGACGGGCGCCAACATCCAGGTTGGTGAGCGGCTCAAGGCCGCGATCACGGCGGAGATGGTGGGGGCTCCAGTCCACCCCGGAGGGCTCGTTCCGTCGGCAGATGGCATGCGCTGGGTGGACGGTCCTGGTGTCCCACTGTCGCAAAGTCCAACGATGGCCATGACGCAATCTGTTCTTGGTGGCGCGGGTCGGCTTGGTTAGTAACAGCCCTACACCAATTCATATTGTAACGCGCTGCAACGGGTAACTCAGCTTGTCCTAATTGCTCCGCGAGATCGAATCGCGGATAAATTGTTTCGCGCGCGGAGGAGTTTGACCATGTCATTGCCGAATCGTATTGTTGAGTTGGTACGAAGAGATGAGATCCCATCGATGAGGACCATCGTCGTGGATGGCGTCGAGCATTGGTTGGGTCACGTCAAGGATTTCACGAAGAACGAGAAGCTCGTCAATTTCCTGCCCAAGGATAACCGGATCTCGATGGCATGGGTGCGGCTGGAGGCAGGCGAGCAGCTCGAGCCACACGTCCATCCGGTTGACTCGATGATCCTCATCACCGAGGGCAGCACCCGTACGCTCGGCGAGGTGTCCGAGGTCATGAAGGCGGGTGACGTCCTCATCGTCCCGCCTCGCAAGCCTCACGGCTTCATCGGGTTACCGCCAGATGGGTTCTGGGGCTTGTCGATGCAGTTTGACTCTCGTGGCCTTTACGAGGACATCGAAGATCCGTGGGCGACCTTCCTCGCCAAGAACCACACGGCGACGAGCTCCGGCGGCTCGGTCACCGAGCAACTCTTCAAGAAGAACGAAGAGTACATGGAGCGCTTCGACAAGCATCGGCTGTTCGCGCTCGTGCGAAAGGGCCTGTTGAATGCCCCCGATGCTCGAAAACGGTTCCTCGATTGCTTCCAGGTCTGGTCGAACCACTTTCAGAAGATGGTCCTGACCCGCGTGGTGACGCTCCAGCACCCAAGCTTCGAGGATCTGGCCTGGCTTCACCTCTCCCAGGAGCTCGGGCACAACCGCGATCTGGCAAAGAGCAGAGCCGACCTACAACTCGTGTTTGATCCGATCCTCGACGCGACTTGCGCCTGGTTCCCCTGGAAGACGGGCCTGATCAGCGACGCCGAGAAGGTCGTGCTCGTCCACCTCGTGGTGGAGGCGTCGGCGATTTCTTTCTACAAGCACATCCGGCCCGCCATGCCGACCTTGGACGCCAAGGAGCACCTGGATGTCCACAAGTCCGCGGATAAGGCTCACGTCGACATGGGGTATGACTTCCTGCGCGAACGTCAGCCGGAGTACCCGGAGCGGCTCTTCGATATTCAGCGACAGGGCTGGGCCATGCTGATGTCGGTCATGGCGCGAATCGCGGATCTCGTGGTTCACGCCCCAGACTCAGCCGGCGTGGCCCAGTAAGATCCAGGCTACCTAGCCATGCCATCAACGCTCCAGTGGCCGGCCGAAGGAGTACGCAGCGTTCCGTCGGCAGTTTATACTGACCCGGCGCTGTACGCTCTCGAGCAGGAGCGCATCTTTCGCGGACGTTCCTGGAACTACGTAGGATTGGCGGCGGAGGTGCCGAAGCCGGGCGACTTCCTGCAGAGCTATGTGGGCGAGGCTCCGGTGGTGATTGTCCGTGACCACCAGGACCAGTTGCGCGTCTTCGTCAACCGTTGCACGCATCGTGGCTCTCAGGTCTGCCAGGAGCTCAGCGGTAATGCTGCGGCGTTTACCTGCCCGTACCATCAATGGACCTTCAGCTTGGAGGGCAGGTTGGTCGGGATCCCGTTCCGCCGCGGGATCCAGGGCAAAGGCGGGATGCCCCGGGACTTCGATCCATCACAGCACGGCCTCGAGCAACTCGCAGTCGCAGAGCGCAATGGTGTCATCTTCGCGAGCTATGCGAAGGATACCGAGCCTCTGGAGGACTATCTTGGCCCCTCCATACTCTCGTACTTCGATCGCGTCTGTGACGGGCGTCCGCTTCGAGTCGTTGGCACGATGCGTCATCGCGTGCATGCGAACTGGAAGCTTCAAATTGAAAACCTGAAGGATCCGTTTCATGCAGCGCTGCTTCATGTGTTCTTCGTAAAGTTCGGAATCTGGCGTTCGGACCAGGCCACAGAAATCAAGGTGGACGGTCATGGGCGGAGCAGCGCGCTCGTGTCAACCGCGAGCTTCAAGGCAGCAGCGGAGGACGTGGCCGCGGAGACTGTATCGGCTCGTAACGACTTTGTCCTCGAGGACACGCGCATCATCACGCACCAACGTGAATACGAGCACGGAACCGGAGTCGTGCTCACCCTCTGGCCAAACCTCATCCTGCTTCAGCAATTGAACTGTCTCGTCATGCGCCACGTCCGGCCGTCTGGCCCAAATGAATGTGTGAAATCCTGGACGTTCTTCGGCTATGAATCCGATACTCCGGAATTGCGACAGCAGCGGTTGCTCCAGGCCAACCTCCTTGGTCCGTCAGGGCTCGTCACGATCGATGACAACGAGGTGCTGGCATTGTCGCAAGCCGGGTCTTCGGCGGCACCAGCCGCGGCCTCCGTGCTCGAAGCCGGTGACGGTACGCGGGACGCGGACCACATGATAACCGAGTCGGCTATTCGTGGGTTTTATCAATATTATCGGTCCGTCATGGACCTCTGAGCAGACGGCCACCTGGTGGCGGCGAGGTCTTGCCCGTGTCGCGAAGGTAGAGACAGATGAGTGGAAATGTAAGCTCGCGCGAGCTCGCTGCCGACGTCGACCTCCTGTACACGATGTACGCCGAGGCTCTCGATGATGAAGAGATCGCACGCTGGCCCGAGTTCTTCGCCAAGGGGTGCCTCTACAAGATCACCACGCGGGAGAACCTGGAGCGCGGTATGTCGCTTTGCCTCCTGCTTTGTGACGGCCAGGCGATGCTGCGAGATCGGGCTGTTGCTCTTACCAAGACGGTGGTCTACAGGCGCCGGCTTCAACGGCGCATGATGAGCGGGCTGCGTGTGAAGAAGTTCGACGGTGGCGAGATCGAGACCTGCGTATCCTTCGTCATCTTCGAGACCGTGGGTGACGACCCGACTCGAGTGCTTGTTTCTGGCCGGTCCTCGGATGTCATCGTGCGCGAAGCCAATGAACTCAAGTTCAAGAGCAGGCTCTGTGTCATCGATGCTCGAATCATGCCGGATTCGCTCGTGTTTCCGATCTGATGGCCGTGCTGCCAGCGAGGCAAGATGGCTCGCTGGCAGGGCGGTCCTTGCGTGCCGATGGTGGCGACGAGGGCGACGAGGGCGACGAGGGCGCCCGACGAACCGTACAGCCGCGTCTTGCCGAGCGGCTGGGATGGCCGCCCGGCAAGTGCAGGCTCTCGAGCTCGGGTAGGTCAGGCCACGGGCGGCCAGATGAGGCAATGCTAGATGGATTTCAGCAGGGCGATCATCGCGTCTTGATCCGGAGCGCTGAGCGCACTGAACGCCGCTGCCGCCGCCGCACCCTGACCAGCGTGGGCCTGGATCGCTGTGGGGAGGTCTGTTGCGCGGCCGTCGTGGAGGAACATGGTCCGGAAGCGGAGGCCCCAGAGCGGGGCGGTGCGCATGCGGCGCGTCACCGCGAGCGTGTCGCCATCATTGCCGATCGTGTCGCCGAGCGAACCCATGTCATGGGCGAGGAAGTCCGAGAACGGCATGAACGGGAAGTTACCGGGGACGCCGTTCAGCGGTGCCGCCGGGGTCCTGAAGACGGTCGAGACGTGGCAGCCATCGCAACCGGCGTTATGGAACGACACGGCACCCTTGATCGCGATGGCGGGATCGATCGTCGTGTCGATCGGCGGCGGGGCGAGGAAGGTCATGAAGTCCGCGAACTTCTGTACGTTGTCTTCGATCTTGGTGAGCCCACCGCTACAGCTTCCAACACCTACGTCGGTTCCGGCGGGCATCCCCGGTCCGCCGGGGCCCAGGTCGTCGCAGCCATCTGGTTGCGCGATCCCGTTGGGCTTGTTCTCGACGGTGAAGGTCAGGACCGACGTGCCGGCGATACAGTGCTGCGTGGTGATGCCCATCTCGGTCAGGTAGGCGCCTGCGGAGAACTGCATCAGGCTGGGGACGCTGGCCTTCCAGCCGAAGCGCCCCACGCGTGTGCCGCCGATATGCTGGCTGGGATCGTTGGGCAGCGGCAGCAAGATCGGTACGTGGTTGACGATGCCGCGGATGGCGACTGGTTCCGCGGTGGCGAGCCCCTCGAAGAACGAATCCGGCATCGCATCGACGAGGCCCAGGCCGAACAGCGGTGTCGTCAGACGGCCGACGTTGTGCACGGTCGTGTCGGGGGGTTCGACTTCCAGCGGCGCGTTACACTGTTGACCGTTGGCACCGATGAAGGAACCTACGGTGAACAGCTGACGCAGGGAACCACCCTCGCTCGTCAACGTATTGAAGATGCCATTGTCGAAACGGCCATAGCGTCGCACGACCTGCACACCAGCACCGCCAGCGGCACCCTGGTTGTGACAGTTACCACAGGCCTTCTCGTTGAAGACCGGCCCGAGTCCATCGGTCAACTCCTTTACCGTGTTGAAGGCCGATTGCGCCGATGAGAAGTTCGCGCCGAAGATTCCCTGCAACGCCTGACCGGCGGTCACGGCCTGGTCGCCGGTAGAGGTGGGCTCTTCGGAAGGTACTTCTGCGCACCCTGCCAGGAGGCCGCTGGCCGTTGTCATCATGAGTGCTGGAATGCGAATCATCTTCATGAGTGTCATTTCTGGTGGTCCATCCCGCTGTGATCGACGAGGCTCGCCGCTGACTGCTGCCTGGTAGCCATACGTACAATTGCGCGAAGCTCAGACAGTAGCCCACTGTAAAACTCTTCTTTAATAACTGTCAATATCCTCGTCCCCTCGATCGGCGTTGTGGACGTAATGATGAGAGCGAGACGATCCTGACAGGAGGGTGGCGCAGATGCTACGCGCTCGCCTCGACTCCACACGATCCAGATCACACGTGAATGCGATGC
Source organism: Cumathamnion decipiens (assembly GCA_032356425.1). Lineage (NCBI taxonomy): Eukaryota > Rhodophyta > Florideophyceae > Ceramiales > Delesseriaceae > Cumathamnion > Cumathamnion decipiens. Next base: position 3,262 of record JAUKWE010114668.1, on the reverse strand, counting down.
AGTCACGGGAGTGCATCGAAGTGTCGCATCGATCACGGGATGCGTAGGACGCCCTCATGTTCGCAGTGGAGCTGGCGCGTGGCTCCGGAGCGCGGATGCTGGTCGCCATCGCCGGGTGGCTGCCACCCGGGCAGCTCGAGCGGCCGTGGCCCGGCGGCCGCACCCCTCTGGTGCTCGAACCGTGGCGTTCGTCCGGAGGCTGCGCGCGCTGGTGCCCGCCGCCGACGACGACATACCCCACGTTGCCTGCCCCGGTCCTCCGCAACCCGTCCTGCCGCGCGTCCGCCGGTTGCCGTGTCGTCGCACGACACCGTCGGCCGGAGCCAGCTGATCAACGCCGGCCCGGCGCTCCTGCTTGCCCCGGCGGGGCAGCGCTTCCACGGCGACGAGCCCGCTCGGCCCCAGGGATCGGCCCGGCGCCTGATCAAGTCGCACGGCGACGCCGTTGAGATGGCACCGCGCAACAACTATTGTGCTACGTACAGGGCCGTATGAGCACAGCCGACGGCCTGCGCGGTCGGGTTCGGCCGAACCTGGTGCTCGCGATCTGCTGCCTGAGCCTCCTCATGATCTCGATGGACTCGACGGTCGTGAACGTCGCGTTGCCGGCGCTCCGGCGCGATCTCGGCGCGGCAACCTCGGGGCTCCAGTGGGTGATCGACGCATACACGTTGGTGGTGGCGAGCCTCCTCATGCTGTCGGGCTCGCTGGCGGATCGGTTCGGCCGCCGCCGGACGTTCCAGACCGGGCTGGCCGCGTTCACGCTTGCATCGGCCCTGTGCAGTGCCGCGCCCGACCTCTACAGCCTGATCGCCTTCCGCATGCTGCAGGCGGTCGGCGCCAGCATGCTGAATCCCGTGGCGATGTCGATCATCACCAACACGTTCATCGAGCCGAAGGCGCGTGCGCGGGCGATCGGTGCGTGGGGCGCGGTGGTCGGCATCGCGATGGCGCTCGGGCCGCTCGTCGGCGGCGGCCTGACCCAGGCCATAGGCTGGCGCTCGATCTTCTGGATCAACCTGCCGATCGGCACGGCGGCGATCGTGCTCGCGCAGCGGTTCGTCCCGGAGTCCAAGGCACCGCGCGCACGGCCGCTTGATCCCGTGGGCCAGCTCCTGGTCTTCACGGCGCTCGCCTCGCTGACCTACGCGGTCATCGAGGGCCCAGCCCACGGCTGGAGCTCGCCGCTGATCGTCACCCTGTTCGCGACCAGCATCGCCGCCGTGATCGGGCTCGTCCTCTACGAGCCGCGCCAGCGCGCACCGTTCCTCGATCTGCGGTTCTTCGGAAGCGTGCCGTTCACGAGCGCGACGGTGATCGCGGTGTGCACGTTCGCTGCCTTCTCGGGGTTCTTGTTCCTGAACGCGCTCTACCTGCAGGAAGTCCGCGGCATGCCGGCGTTCCAGACCGGGCTGTACACGCTGCCGCTCGCGCTCATGATGATCGCGTGCGCGCCGATCTCCGGACGCCTGGTCGGCAAGTACGGCTCGCGGCCATCGCTGTTGCTCGCGGGCATCGCGATGGCGATCAGCGCGCTGCTCTTGACCCGGCTCGACGGCTCGACGTCCGTCGCGAGCCTCGTGCTCGCCTACATGATCTTCGGCATCGGGTTCGGCCTGGTCAACCCGCCGGTCACGAACGCCGCGGTGTCCGGAATGCCGCTCGCGCAGGCCGGCCTCGCGGCGGCGGTCGCGTCGACCAGTCGCCAGGTCGGTGCGTCGCTGGGCGTGGCGATCTCCGGCACCATCGCGAGCATGGGGGCAAGCCGGCACCGTGGCGGTGGCGAGTTTCCGGCGGCGACCCACGCGTTCTGGTGGCTCGTGGTTGGCTGCGGGGTCACCGTGATCGTGCTCGGTCTCCTGTCGACCGGGAGCTGGGCCGCTGCGTCGGTGCGGCGCATCGCGGCCTTGTTCGAGGAGGCATCGCCGGGGAAGCCGGCCCTGCCAGCGACGCAGCGGCGTGCGCGGTGAGCTCACCGCCGGCCAGCGCTCAGGATTCATGACGGCTCCGTGAAAGGCCCAGCTGGTGTCGGCACCCCCGTCCTGGCAGTCATGGCCTTCCCGGTCCCGCGATGGATGGACTCGGCAAACAGCGACATCGCTCGTTCCGCGCATCATGGCCGTTCGTCGCGCAACGCGGTGGACGGGACATAGTCCGCGTGGCCGGTGAGCGCGCCGTCGACGACCTCGGCCCAGACCACGGTGGCGGCGACCGGAGTGGTGATCGTCCGCGTGTTCGACGGCGGAATCCGCCGCGCAGGAGCCGCGCCTGAGCTCCCGGCGACGACCACCGCGCAACAGCGCTTGGCGTTCGGCCGGATCCAGACGCTCACCACCAGGACCTCGAAGCAGCGCGCTCGACCATGCAAGGAGCAGGTCACGGCGCTGTCCGCGCAGATGGAGCGCGGACGAGATCGAGCCGGTGCTTCCGTGCCTGTGTCGGGGATCTGAAGAAGAGGGTCGAGCGGCTCGAGGTGTCGGGCCAGGCGCGCAAGCGGCGGCTCCGGGAGATGGGGCTCGGGCGCTGAGCCCGACACCGCGAGCGCGGTCAGGGCGCGTGAGCTGGAGCCACCTACTGGCCGATCGCCACCCAGGAAACGTACCAGAAGGACATCTGGGCGTCGTTCTTGCGCAGGTTCTTGGCGGCTCCGCCCGGGTAGCGCAGATAGACGGTGAACCCCTTGGGCCCAGCATCGTAGACGGAGGCTGCCCCAGTCGTCTCCCAGCTTCCGGCCGTCCCATGCAGGCTGAAGAAGTACTGTGGCGTCTGGGTGAAGTTGGCGGCCGACGTATTCACCTTGATGAGGATGCCATTCTGGTCGCTGCTGACGTCCTGCCACCCCGTCACGGGGTCGGCGGAGCCGGTCGCGATCTTCAAGCTGCTGGAAAGAGGCGTGACGATGGTATCGATTGTGATCTCCTCATAAGCGAGCATCATGCTCGTGATTGATGCCGGTGGTCCGGCCGAGTGGCGTCCTGTCCAATCTCCGTGCCACGTGGCCTGCGAGGGCTCGCTCCGACGATCCGCCGCTGGCGAGGCTCGCCGGCGAGCGGCTCGACATGTCGAGGGCGCCGGTCGACATGTCGAAGGGCTGCGGCCCTCGTCCGAGCCCGGAACCACCGAGGTGCCGGATGGCACGCGGCGTGTACGCGGTGATGGCGAAGGGCTACCCACGGTAGGGTGGCCTACGACCACCACATGGGCGATCAGGACAAGAACTTCGGCGTGTCGTGGGCGTGGTTCGACGTGCTCGCCGGGACGC